>CAUDMG010002476.1:407500-602500 GCA_958450375.1 Homarus gammarus
GGTGTTATGTGATCCTTTTGTCTGTCTGGGTGTGTGGATAAGCTGTTTTCATTGTCCACACTATCTCTCTCATACAGCGTGTAGGATTATAACAGGAGTGTGTGTTTGTGTTCTTTATGTGTGGACTCAACGACCTCTATAGATTTAAGACTCAATTAATTATACTTGGATTTTATGGAAGAATATTTTGCATAGTATTTTTTTTTTCGTTGATTTTCGTACAGAGTTCAAGGTCATTGTGGTACCTTATTGGTTTCTGGGTCGAGAGGTCAAAGGTCAAGGTGATTTAATGCGGGTAGTTTGATGATCGAAATACGTGTCAGATTTAGATTTACAGGTATATAGTCATTTCTTATATATAGTTCTATATATTCACCTAATGACAGGTAACACAAATACTACGATACCTTATAACTAATTTTGTCCCCTAACCTAACCCAACCCAACCCAACCTAACCCAACCCAACCCAACCCAACCTAACCTAACCTAACCTTACCTAACCTAACCTAACCTAACCTAACCGGAACGAGGTATTGGTGGATTCCTTTCACGTCTCTCTTGAGTATGTTTGGTTTTGTTGTAGTGGTAATTGTAGTTTGTCCACCTGTCCTGAAGGTGTGCTAGAGGGGTGCTATTGGTGTTATGTTGGTGTTAATGTTGGTGTTATTGACGTTATGTTTGTGTTATTGTTGTTGTACTGGTGTTATTGACGTTATGCTGTTGTTAGTGTTGTTATGTTGGCGTTATTGTTGTTATACTGGTGTTATTGACGTTATGCTGGTGTTATTGACGTTATGCTGGTGTTATTGGTGTTATGCTGATGTTATTGGTGTTATGCTGGTGTTATTGACGTTATGCTGGTGTTATTGACGTTATGCTGGTGTTATTGACGTTATGCTGGTGTTCTTGACGTTATGCTGGTGTTATTGACGTTATGCTGGTGTTATTGGTGTTATGCTGGTGTTATTGGTGTTATGCTGGTGTTATGCTGGTGTTATGCTGGCGTTATTGGTGTTATGCTGGTGTTATGCTGGTGTTAAAAGTTACATTTGATTATATTATTTCTCTTATATCACAATCACCAACAACACATCGCTTTGTTTTTTAATATTTGTTTTAAATTGATTTCTTTGTCGTATTTGTTTATTTGTTTACGTTCCTGTAGTGTTTGTTTATTTGTTTACGTTCCTGTAGTGTTTGTTTATTTGTTTACGTTCCTGTAGTGTTTGTTTATTTGTTTACGTTCCTGTAGTGTTTGTTTATTTGTTTACGTTCCTGTAGTGTTAGTTTATTTGTTTACGTTCCTGTAGTGTTTGTTTTAATTGTTTACGTTCTTGTAGTGTTTGTTTATGTACTTTAGAACGTAAGGGAACCTCTCCATCCCCTTTATAGTGGAAAGTTATCGTAGGTGCCAGGTAGATGATGCCGTAACAGGTGGCATTGTGAAGGGGGGTGGGGGCTGGAAGGGGGTGGGAGGGGTGGAAGGGGGGTGGGAGGGGTGAAAGGGGGGAGGAGTGAGGAGGAGGAGGGGGGGGGGTGAGGCGGGTTAAGAATGTTTCAACTCCCCACACCTGTTTAGCAATTCTGTTCACGATAACCCCGCCCACTCTACCTGTTGATTCCTGTTGTCCATCTCATTTGCTGTTAACCTGTTGTTGTTATTTTCTCGTCTTCAACTGTTTGATCCTATCTGTTGATATTACCCTCCCCCCCTCTCTCCCCTCTCCTGTTAGGTCTATCCGTTAACTCCTTCTGTTAACTTAATTTTGTAACATATTCTACATCTGTTGACGCTTCCACACCCATAAGATTACTGTAATAGCATAAGGCATTATTATTATTATTATTATTATTATTACTATTATTATTATTATTATTATTATTATTATTATTATTATTATTATTATTATTATTATGCAAAACATCGATCGCTTCAAAGGCCATAGTTTTTTTTTAGTTTAACAAATTTATTGACAAAGCTTGTAGTACAGTCAGGTCTTGACGCTGAGGGTGGTGTGACTGCCATAGCTCGAAGATGACTGACAAATCGGAGAACACGAAAAAATGACAATAAATGGAGGAATAAGAAATATAACAATAAAAATAAACACAACGTGTTATAATCACAACAGCTGACATATATAAGGATATTTCAAGAATAAAAATAGTTTGAATGCCAAGGTCAACAGAATGGCATTGGCCTTCACCATAAAGGTTGGCACAGTGCCACCTTGAGGAGCGCTCCCCGGGTCGCTCTGTAAGGTCTGGGTCACGGTAGAAGGTCATGGGTGTCTGTCTGTATCTTGTTTTAGTGTTGTGAAACGAGGAAGGTGAGAGGGAGGGTTGTAGGAGGTGAGAGGGAGGGTTGGAGAGGAAGGGTTGTAGGAGGAGGTGAGAGGAAGGGTTGTAGGAGGTGAGAGGGAGGGTTGGAGAGGAAGGGTTGTAGGAGGAGGTGAGAGGGAGGGTTGGAGAGGAAGGGTTGTAGGAGGAGGTGAGAGGAAGGGTTGTAGGAGGTGAGAGGAAGGGTTGTAGGAGGAAGTTCCGGCTTAAGTAACCTGAGTTAATATGATTTAGATCTAACCTGACATATTTCTATTTAACCAAAGCTCATTCAATGTAACCTATTTTAACCCGGTATCGTTTAACCTAATCAACTGTTAGAGATGAGTATGTGTGTGATTGGCCAGAATGCTTTCCCTTAAACTTCGTAATGATGAGAATGTATCTGATTGGCTAGGATGAAAAGCAGATATATGCAATGAGACACAACGATAACAAGATACGAAGAAGCTAAGAGGATGACCAAGAATAACCCGAACACGAACGAAACAAAAAATTAAAAAAACATCCATCAGTGAGGTGAAGAAGGGCGGCAACTGGACTAATTTTATAACACAGCCAAATGATTTGTGTATGTGTCTGTGGGGATCTGGGGTGTATGAGGGGTGTGGGGGATAGGAGAGGTGTGGGGGGGTAGGAGGGGTGTGGGGGGTGCAATAGCTTGACGAGACACTAAACCCTAATACAAAAAAGAAAATCAAATAATATATAGAAAAAATAAATAAAAATAAAAATAAAAATACACACACACACACACACACACACACACACACACACACACACACACACACACACACACATCAAAGGTTGGAGTGGAGTAGAGTGTGAGAGAGACGCCCACATAGTACCGCCATGACAGAAAAAAAAACTAAAAAAAAAAATAGCGCAATCCAATCAAGCTGAACGTCCTGTTGTTATAAGGAGATATGTGTGTTGTGGAAATGTACACTCGAGCAGTCGTCCCTGGCACTGGCCTTCCTCCTTCCCTCCCATCCCCCCTCCTATCCACCCTTATCCCCCCTCCTATCCACCCCCCTCCCTTCCTCCCAGACACTCACGTGGATAATATTTACTTTATAAACACAGCTGATGTGAGTCATCCGTGTCTGACCTTTCATGGACGCTAATTATAAAGAATTCTTCGTGTGACGGGGCGGGTGGGGTAGGCAAGGTTACTTAAGGCAGCCTCACGCCACATATCCGCTCCGTAACGCCCAGATGCTCGTCAAGCTAAAAAAATGTTTATAACCTCTAGAAATGCTTCGTAACAACCAAAATATGCCCAGTAACACCTAAAAGATGCTCACTATCACTCATAAATGATCCATAATACCCAAATTATGCTCTGTAACACTTAAAGATGCTCCCCATCACTCATAAATGCTCCATAATACTCAAAATATGCCCAGTAACACCTAAAAGACGCTCCCTATTACTCATAAATGCTCCACAATACCCAAAATATGCTCTGTGACACTTAAAAGATGCTCCTTGTAGCGGAAATGCTCCTTATCGTCTATAAAACCCTCTCTAGCTCCCAAAACTAGCAACGTAACTTCTGAGCCACTCCTTAACCGGCCAGTCATTCATCACTATACCCGGCCAAGTGTACCATAACCGGCCATTCATCTATCGTAATACCCGGCCAAGTTTCCCTTAGCCGGCCAGTCATCCATCATTATTGCCGGTCAAGTCTACCTTAACCGGCCAGTTGTAAATTATTGTAGCCGGCAAGAGTGTTAGCAGTGGGTGGTGTTAACAGTGGGCAGTGATAATGGTGGTGGTGATGATTGTGGGTTATAGTGGTGGTGGTGGTAGAGGATGTCGTGAGATGATGGTGATAAGAGTAGGTGGTGGTGGTAGTAGTGGTGAAGGTGTGATGTGGTGGTGGTGTCATGAGATAGTAGTGGTAGTGTCATGAGGTAGTGGTGGTGTTGGTGGTGATAACAGTGGGAGGTGGTAGTGGTGATGGGGGCAGTAGGCGGTGGTGGTGGTCACAGTTGGCGGTGGTAGTGGTAGTGGAGGGTGTCGTGAAGCAGTGGTAATGACTGTGGGCTGTGGTACTGTAGTAGTGGTGATGTCATGAGGTGGTGGTGGTGGTGACAGTGGGTTATAGTGGTGTTGGTGGTAGAGGGTGTCGTGAGGTGGTGGTGGTGATTGCGTGCACGAAGGCCCGGTCCACACAGATTAGGCTAGGTTTTGCGTGCGCGGGGGGAGGGAACAAACCTGCGCACCCGGCACGCGATTCCCTCACCGCCCCGCACACACTGGTCTCTTCTACTGCTCTGTGTCACGCTACCACCCCGCTCCGTCACGCTACCACCACCACTACTACTACTACCACCACCACAACTACTACCACCACCATTATCACTATTACTACTACCGCCATTACTAACATTGCCACTATCACCACCATCACTACTATCATGCCACTACCACTACTACTAACACTGCCACTACCACCACGACAGTATTTACATTGCCACCACCACCACCACCACCACCACCACTACTACTACTACTACTACTACTCCTACTACTACTAACATTACCACTACTACTACCACCACCACCACTATCATGCCACTACCACTACTACTAACACTGCCACTACCACCACGACAGTATTTACATTGCCACTATCACCACCACCACCATCACTACTATCATGCCACTACCACTACTACTAACATTGCCACTACTACCACCACCACCACCACCACCACTACTACCACTACTACTAACATTACCACTACTACTACCACCACCACCACTACTACTACTACTAACATTACCACTACTACCACTGCACTACCACCACCATCACTACCACACCAAACTACCACCACCACCACCAGTAGTAGCATAACCAACACCCCTTCCCCCCTCCCCCGCCCACCCCACTCACCCACCTCCTCCGCTCACCCCACTCACTTCCCTCCCCCGCCCACCCCACTCACCCCTCTCCTCCGCTCACCCCACTCACCTCCCTTCTCCACCTTAGTCCAACACAACCTCAACAGGTGTATCAACAAGGCCAATTAACGGACGTGATACCTAACCTAACCTAACCTAACCAAAGATATGAGCTAACCGTTGGAGTTGAGACATAAATAAGAATGTTGAGAGGAAGGAAGGAAATAGTCTGAGGCATAAATAAGAATGTTGAGAGGAAGGGAATAATAGTTTGAGGCATAAAATATATTAAATAAGTGACATCAAAAAGCATCTGACATACCTAGGTGGTTGATGACGTCACGTGAGGTATTTACCAGTGTTGCGACAGTCTAGAAAAAGGCCTTAACCCCCCAAACCCCCACCCCACCCCCCTCCTCGTGTTAAACTCTTAGACTTTGGGGGGTTAAAACAAGACTTAAATTTGTCAGTATATGTTCTCTTTAGGCCAGAATGGTTTATGGTCATAGGCCTAGACTAGACTTAAGGTGAATTGCGCAGATTATTTTAAGTAGTAACGTCAAATATTTCCTCAGTACAAGAGTTTAATGATAACTTGAGAATATAAAGACCAGCTATTTTGATCATTAAGTAAATAAAAATATATTTCAATAAAGTATAGATGATGATAATAAAGTATTGATTCATCAGTATTTTGTAAATATTCTGTAAACATAAAAATAATATCGTGTTATTTACATATATTTGTTAGATATGATTGAAGTTAAAATCAAATGCTAAATTATTCATCAAGGACTATTATCGATAATTAACTTTGTTGCAGATAATGTAAAAATGTCATTCATGGGAGTGATTGCATATGAAAGTAAATTAAAAAAGGAAAATGATAAGTCTGTCAACATTTTTATTTTCGTTTATGAAATTGTGGGGGAATCATGTATGTATTTTTATATCTCGTAGTCAGATGCCGTTAACGAAAATACTTGTATATGGAATTCTTTGTCCGTTGTCTGTCTGTCTGTCTGTCTGTTTCTGTGTCTGTCTGTCTATCTGTCTGTAAACTCTCTCAAAGCTGTGTCCATCGTGCTCACTGACTGCCCCGGGTGGACGTTTTACCTGGTGGTGGGCGTCTAGTAATTACTGTGATTTATTTACCTTTTGTGTCGTCACGTTAATCCCAGTGCCTGACGTTAAAAGCCAGTGCCTGACGTTAAACCCAGTGCCTGACGTTAAAGCCCAGTGCCTGACGTTAAACCCAGTGCCTGACGTTAAAGCCCAGTGCCTGACGTTAAACCCAGTGCCTGACGTTAAACCCAGTGCCTGACGTTAAAGCCCAGTGCCTGACGTTAAAGCCCAGTGCCTGACGTTAAACCCAGTGCCTGACGTTAAAGCCCAGTGCCTGACGTTAAAGCCCAGTGCCTGACGTTAAAGCCCAGTGCCTGACGTTAAAGCCCAGTGCCTGACGTTAAACCCAGTGCCTGACGTTAAAACCCAGTGCCTGACGTTAAAGCCCAGTGCCTGACGTTAAAGCCCAGTGCCTGACGTTAAAACCCAGTGCCTGACGTTAAAACCCAGTGCCTGACGTTAAAACCCAGTGCCTGACGTTAAAGCCCAGTGCCTGACGTTAAAACCCAGTGCCTGACGTTAAAGCCCAGTGCCTGACGTTAAAGCCCAGTGCCTGACGTTAAAACCCAGTGCCTGACGTTAAAGCCCAGTGCCTGACGTTAAAGCCCAGTGCCTGACGTTAAAGCCCAGTGCCTGACGTTAAAACCCAGTGCCTGACGTTAAAGCCCAGTGCCTGACGTTAAAGCCCAGTGCCTGACGTTAAACCCAGTGCCTGACGTTAAAGCCCAGTGCCTGACGTTAAACCCAGTGCCTGACGTTAAAACCCAGTGCCTGACGTTAAAGCCCAGTGCCTGACGTTAAAGCCCAGTGCCTCAGACCCAATTCTAAGATTTTTTCCCGCAAGTATTTTTAAACCAGTTTTTTTTATGTTATTGATTTTTTATATCTTCTAGTGAATCGTATACAAAAACCACAATGTAAAAATAGATCTGGAATTGCGTAGAGTTGTATGAAGTTTGTTGATAAGTGTTTGGTAAGGTGAAGAGTACACGAGGATGACACAGCATTGATCATCGTTTTTTTTTTTTAGTAGCGAGTGTTTGACGCGCGCAAGCCAGGGGTGTGAGTGTATCAGGTGGTGTGAGTGTGTCGAGGGGAGAAATTCCTCTAGGTATGTAATCCAGTCAGTCAGCTAAGAAATGTGTTAACCAAATCCTGCCTAACCCAATTTACCCTACCCAAATTCTAACCTAACCTAACCTAACCTAACCTAACAGTCACCTTTAAAATTATACTACTAATAAAAACAGTGAGGCAGTAAGTATGGTCTTAAAGCCACGACACAAACTCTAAACTTAATTGGTGTGAGCACTTGTGTACAACCCTACTCCCACGGGCACCTGACACCTCTTTGTAAATGTGTGTGTGAATGTACAGTAAAAGTGTGTTATGGTGTGTGTGGGTGTGTGTGAGTGAGTGCGAGTGTGTGGTTTATTATGTACGTACGTGTGTGTGTGTGTGTGTGTGTGTGTGTATCCATCTTTTAAAACACACACTAGCTATTTCCTCCCCGACATGAGGGCAGAGCATGACACAGGACAGTTAAGGCGACACACACGTAGGCGGGAGGAACATGAGCTGCCCACCAGTCTAGCATGACAAACTACGGTACTACACCGTCACCTTGGGCACCACCAGCTGATGATTTTGGCTTACTACTACTACTACTACTCCTCTCAGAAGCCTCACAACACACTGACGCAACACTACTACCCCTAGAAGCCTCGCAACACACTACTACGCAACACTGGTGACGCCGCAGTGAACCCAAGTAGGCGGCCAGCAAGTGCCTTGGAGCACCCCACGTTGCCATTAAAAACAAAACAAAAAAAAGCATGGAGCTGTGATCTTGTCTGCCTGCCAAAACACACACACACACACACACACAGTCGTTATTTACACGACAGGTTTTACCCTAAGCATGACTGGACTTCCCCCTCGTGCAATATTACCCAAGTTTAACATTCCCCATGCAACATTGTCACTAGTTTAACATACCCTGTGCAACATTGGCTCAGTGACTGGGTGTAGTATTCAGTATAATGATAAGTAGATATAATTAACGGTATAAGTTTGAGCAATGTTGTGGTGTGTCCAATAAAGAACACACACACACACACACACACACATCTAGTTATGGTTGAGTCTCTGTATGTTTGTGTTGGCATATTAATATTTTATGTTTGTGCTTTAGCTTAAATTAAACAGGTAGGTTGTTTTTTTTTTATCCACCTTCAGTCACGAACAATATTATGAGGCATTGAGACTCTTGGCCCGAGGCTTTTGAGTTGGCTGGCTACTGGTGGCTGTGCGAGATGGCAACAGTCCATGAATGCTCGAACATGGAATATGATTTTGTCTAATTCGTGTAAGATCGGTTACGAGTTTATGCGTACAACCTAACCTAACCTTCAAACTGTATTAACCTAAACTTACGCCTTGAATCTATAGATATAGCTGCCTCAATCTGTCGGACCTATTATTTCTGCGTAAATCATGCCCGCACCACACACGGCTTCTGCTGCATCACAGACCACAAGTCAACACGTGCACCGCCAGAGTCACGCAGTAATTTCACACCGAGAATGACAATCACGAGACATACATACCACACTACTTTTTACCCTGATGTACCCACCCACCCAATTACCCACCCACCCACCCACCCAACTGTCTCTTGGTCTCCGCCTCGTAGTCAAGTCTTGGGAGTGAGATTAGCCATATTTTTGTCTGGGAGGGAGATTATGGCGTCGTAATGGTGTGAGTCACGCCAGGCGGCCAACACGCCTTGTTGTGAGACAATAATGTAAATACTGGCAAGTGTAAGCTGGCGGCCTCGCCCCCTCCCCCCTCCCCCGCCCACATCCTCCCCCGTCCCCATCCTCCCCCACCCCCCTTCCTCCCCCACCCCCCTTCCCCCCTTCCTCCCCCACCCCCCTTCCCCCCTTCCTCCCCCAACCCCCTCTTCCCCCCTTCCTCCCCCACCCCCTCTTCCCCTTCCTCTCCCCCCTTCTTCCCCCCCACCTCCCCTCCCCCATCGCCCCATTCCCCTCCCCTCCCCCCAACCACCTCACTGCCAGGAGGCCACCATCACGTTGCTCTCTCATTTTCCCCCTAAGGTGTGGATAAGCGGCTGTACCTTAGAGATTATTACGTGATTCCCTCTTAACTGCAGGTAAGAGAACTTGCTTAATTTATGTCACATTTTCTCTAAAGTGTGGCTAAGTGAAGCTCACCTGAGATTTATGTGGTAATTTGTCCTCCTTAAATGAGAATTTCTCTTGTAGCTATAACACCCTGCCCCTCCTCCCTTACCTCCTTGCACTATAACTAACTAACTCTCTTAACTTACGAAAAGGAGATGACGTTGACATTTACTGGTAGTACTGTACATAGATAAAGGTTTTCGTCTCAAGTTAATGTAATGTGGAGGAAAAATAAGGTGAATGAAGTCGTGTTTAGTGTCCAGGAGATTAGAGTTAAGATTGTATAAGTCTGGTGTTTAGGTTAGGTTAGGTTAGGTCTGGTTAGGTTAGGTTAGGTTAGGTCTGGTTAGGTTAAAGGGATGTGTATCTACCTTAAAAGAGATTTTAGGGTAATATAAAGGTTTAAGGTACTTCATTATATACAGTAATTAGGTCATAGAATTAAGTAATGGTTCTTTTAATTAATACTTACCAACACCCAAAAGGTAAAAAAAATTAAAACATAAATAAAACAGTCTAGCCCCCACCCCACCCCCCCCCACCCCCCACCCCACCCACACACTTTAAATGCTTGAAAAACCAACAACAACAACAACAAGTGGAGTCGAGCCTCAACCCCCCCCCCCTTCCCCCTCTTTAAAGCTGCCAACACAAAAAACAAACAAACAAACAAACCCCTACTCCAACCTCCAAAACCCCTTCAAAACCTCTCCCACCTCTTTAAACACGTGTTAGTGTGGTCTTGGGGGTACTTAGTCACACACCCCCCTAGTTAATTATGATGTCAGTGGTGGGCTGTGTCAAGTGACTGCTGGTATGAGGTGGTGTCAGGCGGAGGTGGTGCCAGACATGAGGTGCGGTTTCAGGAGGTGTTCGTATCATGGTATCAGGCGGAGGTGGTATCAGTCATGTGGTGGTGGAAGGGGGATGAGGTGTTAGACATGAGGTGCGGTGTCAGGAGGAGAGGTGGTTGGTGTCAGGCGGAAGTACTCTTAAGGCATGATGAGGTGTTAGGTGGTTATGGTGGTGGTGATTGATGGGAACCGCCTATGTTGTAATTGTCATTGGGGAGGGAGACGTGTGTGTGTGTGCGTGTGTGTGTGGCTAGATAGGTTGCGTTAGCGTGTTATGACTCTTGGTTATCAGTGACTCCGTCCATCGAATCGTCTGATAACATAATCTTTTATTTCTCCAAAACAAAGATAACTAACTTAGTGCCTTCTGAAACCTGGCCTCTCTCTCTCTCTCTCTCTCTCTCTCTCTCTCTCTCTCTCTCTCTGCCTCAAGGGGTGTCGTGGGCTGTACCTCCTCTTACTTACTTCAAGATGGTGAATGGGTTCACTGCTAAACGGGAGTGTTGTGTTGATGTGATGCCTGGCCACTCATACTGTACATACATACATACATACATACATACATACATACATACATATACACGTACACACACATCCGAACACAAACACGCGCTACCAGGCATCAATACTTACACATATGCACATCCGCTCTCACGGCTGTTCACACATGTACGCATACATAGGAACGCACGCATATGCATGTCTGTACACATAAACGCATGCATGAACGCAAGTCCACACACACACACACACACACACACTTGTGTCTCACGGGAGTCGGGTTGCATGCTAAAACCCATGACGTCACCATTTAGTCACAAAACAGAGCAGCGTTTCAAAAATGTTCGTCCATCAAGCTGCTTAACCTAATGGTGAAGGACACGACTGAGTTGATGACTGAGTGAACGACTTTATTAAGTGAACGGTTATGATAAAAATACCCTAACAATATATACTGTATATATATATTACAGCAGAAGTGGTTCCCTGTATGTGTGTGTACATTCATTTTCACACAAATATATGCATGAAAACACTTACATACATACATAAGTATATACGTACATAATATATTTAACATACACAGCTAGTATAATGATTCCCACCATTACCTCCCATGGACGGCTGTGACACATGTGGTTATATCCTAACCTAACCTAACCTAACCTAACCTATCCTAACCTAACCTAACCTAACCTATCCTAACCTAACCTATCCTATCCTAACCTAACCTAACCTAACCTAACCTAACCTAATCTATCCTAACCTAACCTAACCATAACCTGCCAAAGCGAACGTAACTATTTATAAAGAAGTTAGTTATTGGTACATAACTGTAAATAACATCACTAAAGTGTGTGTGTGTAATGTCAAATTATAACAGGAGGTGGAGAGAGAGAGAGGGGGGGGGGGGGATTTCTGTCATTGGGCAACACTCCCTTTGTGAATTATGATTTAATGACCAAGACTTCTCCTATTACTGACTTTCCCCTTTCCCCCTCCCCTTACCCCCTACCCTCCCACTGCGTCCTGGAATACCCCGAGATACATAAGGAGTCAATAATTATCTTAGTTTCCCCATGACATAATCCTAAGCGTTCGTGTTACTCCTGCAGCCATCATGTACCCAGCAGCTTAAGACTAATGAGCCTGTCTGTCTGTCTGTCTGTCTCATACTTCCGTCCCACACAAGTTTCGTCAGTATAGCTAGATAGATAGGTAGATAGATAGATATATATAATTTGGTTAAAGGTATATGGTGTGTACAGATGGAAATAATAAAAGCATAAATAATACAAAGAAAAACAATTCATATTATCTTATCATTTAATATCACAAAGGCAACTCAGACTTAAACGATTATTCTTGTTATTTTAATATAGTGTAGGTTTATCCCTGATGTATGCTGCATGATGTCACCTCACGGCACGATCTGATGCTTGTAAACCTTTTGATAGAGTTAGTCAGTCAGTCAGTCAGTCAGTCAATTTGTACCTTGGGTTTTTGGAACATGAAACATGACCCTCAAAACACCTATATACTGTATATGGGTTAGAGTAGGGTGTCTAAGTGCCTTTGCCCATAGAGCGACCAGCCAACCAGAAACCAGCTCTATGAAAACCACCCACAATAACTAGCCCAGGACACACCATTAGCTTAGTTGACCCGTAGCAAGGCGGTCAGCCCCCTCCCTCCTCCACCACCTACGTCATCCTAATTTTTTTTTCAATTTCCGAATTATTATTTTCCCCTCCCTCTTCTAATCTTCTTTCAACACCTTCTTTCTCTACAAAAAAGAACATAGACAGATAGACAGACAGATAGATAGATAAAGACGTATACATATGGAACTAGGTAACAGAGAGAGAAAAAGAAAGAAACAGATAAACACAATACTCTGGTGGAGAGAGAAAGAGGAAGATTATATAGAGAGACTCAGAGCGTGACGGGAGGCCTAACACTGGCTCATGATAAGTCACGTGTGGTGGTACTTCACTACTCCGCCCCCATCACTCACTGACCCCCTCACTGCCCCCTCACTCACTTCTCCCTCTCACTCAGATTCAGATTTAAGATTTGCCCCGCGAGGAGGTCAGCTTATTGGCCATCCCCTTGCATCCTGTGCAGTGTGAAGCGTTTGCAGCGCCCAACAGGGAAGCAGCAGAGCTCATGCTTGCCTTCGTGACTCATGCCTTTAGGACGTAAGTGCCTGAAGGGCCATGGGTTTTGTCTGCAAGTTGCATATAGTGAAAGGAGGATGAGTGGGGAGTGGGGGATTGCTGGTGCAATTCATCTATTTATGGCAAAGCGTGGAAGGTCCCTAATAATATCAAGTGCCAGGCCTGTCTCTAGGAGGAGGGATATCTGGTCAGGTAAGGACGGCTGGCGACTTATAGCAGGAGGCCATAGGGCAAGTGAGGATGTAGTGAGAGAGGATGTAAGACTGTAAGAGTCTGGTTGTCCACAAAGTTTACATGACAAACTCAGTGCTGTCAACGTACTCCCAGAGGCACCTGTACCCCAGGCACAGTCTCGTGTACACAAATTGTTGGGACGGAGTCGGAGGTTGATACTCTTTGTAGTAGTGGTTGTCATCACCGGTTACTGCGTCATAGTGGCGTTGTTTGGTACTTCCCCGATGTTTCAGGTGTGTCCAGTGTTCGTCGAATGCATCACATTGTGCGGCATGTATGCGAGATTTGAGATGGTGAGGGAGAGGACGAGAGTGGCTTCAATGCTCTTGTGTTGGGCGGCAGGGAAGGTAATAGAAGGGTATTTGAGCCTCGCTAGCGCAGAATTGCTGTCGCTGATGATTAGGAGGTTCCGGCGTTCAATGAGGGCAAAGGCAACCCCCATGAATGCCCGCGAGGATGGCTATGCTCTCAGTATCAGCAGAGGAGGCCCAATGATGAACCCTGATTTTCCTGCGGGCCTGACGCTTTGGTCTCCACACGGCTGCTCCAGCGCTGCCCGGCGTGGTAACAGACCCATCACAGTAGACAAGAGAGCAGGGTAGGAGGTCGTGAGAGAGGAGGCGTCCTTGTTAATCTGCTCGAGGAAGCTACTGCACTGTCTGTTTGAGTATATATGGTGCTACCTCGGTCCTTACCTCCCCTTCACCCTCCTACCTTTACACCTCTTTTCCTCCCAGCCCCCACCTCTCTCTCTCTCTCCAGGCTCTCCTCTCACCTCTCCCTCACGTCCTGGTTCATCCCGTCACCCTCTCACCACCTCCTCCACTACTGCACGTGATCACCTCTTATCTCTGTCTCCTTTTCCTCTTCCTCTGAGTCTTCACACACACACACACACACACACACACTCTCACACACATCATTGTTTATAGTATAACTAGTGGGTTTATCTCTGACTTCCAAATTCGTTCCGTACATTCCTGTGTCTCCGTAATACAACATAAACACACTCGTGGCATATTATTGTCCCCGGGAACAAGAGACGTATAAAGTTTCCCGTAAGTGCGAGCATTGTTGTGCCTCCCCACCCTGACTTGACCTTGATACATGTTGCTGGCGACACACTGGACGAAGCTCACCTTATTACCCCCCTTTGTGTAGGTATTCAAGAGATAATTTTATGAGAATTTAAGAAAACTGGAAACTGGAGTGTAATTTTAGTTAGATTGTGTTTATGACTGTGAGGGGGTCGGTTTAAACTGTAGATATGACTGGAATTACCTCTTACTGTCATTTTGAATGCCTCTTGACTGTACATGGAGGAAGCCTTTGATGTGTGGTATGATGTTACACAAATACTGGATAACACCCTTCCCACGTTTGTTTTGGGCCAGGAGTCGAACTTGTCACGTAATAGTAACAGATACATGAGGGGCAACCATTATTAATACCATATAACTTCAGTACATCACACTTGCATGGTGATATACGTGTGTCCTGGTGTTAACTTTGTATGTATGTTTTACAATGTCTTCCTCCAGTCACAGGCGGGAGTATCACCTGTTTGAGAAGAAGACAGACAGGTAAGGGAAGGGAGGCCAGGTATCGCATATAACACCTGTATTGCAATTAACACCTTAACTGTAACCTAACCCAACCCAACCTAACCAAACCTACTTAAAGTATAATTTAACCATTATATGACAGTAAACGACACTTTAATTGAAACAGACTAAATTTTACCATATACGAATTAATCTTAAGTTGAAATAATACAACCAAAGAGAGATATCTATTTGACTAAAACGACTGATGATTTGTAAAAGCTTAATCGTAGACTATATAATCCTGACTATTAAACTAAATAGGGACAATTGCCTAATATCAATAACTTCTATGTATTATTTTAAGCTTCTAACTGGCCATCGGTGATCAGGTACTTCATCATATTAGGTATTAATGAATTGTTTAATAGAAAACTTAACCTAACCTTAACGAATATTACCTAAGTGTTGTTTTATTGTTTTAAATACAGGATAATCATCATGGGTGATATAATATTATGATATATTCTAAAAAATGTAAATGTCAACAACAGTAAAGACTTAAACTATACAGATGAGAGGAAAACAAATACCAGTAATAAGTACAAGTAATAAATAACTAAATAAACCCTGAAACTAAATACATTTATTTCCATGTTCTTTGTCTTTTATATTATATACTTACTGCAGTATATACTTATAACATATTAAATGACGTAGTAATAATGGTTGACCCTCCTGTACGAGGATGGCCGGCCCAGGGCCACCTAGGTCTATAGAAGAGACATTTATTTGCTTTTGAAAATATTTACGGAATCTATAGTGTTAAATTTATTGCAAACTTATGAAAAATATATAAAGATCATTGCCAATAGTTATCAAACTACTTTTACATTGGACTGCAGATTCAGTCAGCCTCTGGCAGCTATTCAATGCCCACCGAGCGAGCATGTCCGAGTACAGTATTAGCAGTATTTGTGTTGTCTTTTATCTTGAAGAGGTTAATCCACTGTATCCTAGTTCTTCATCTTTAGGACATGTATGGAAGTGTATATCCCCCCCCCCCCCCTTGTTTCATTATGTGACAGAGGACACCAGTTTACCAGTGTGGCTGCAACCGACTGAGGGGACAGTCTCTCGACCTCTCTACCCACTGACGTCATGCGCGAGCTGGGTCGTATTTTGGGTCAGGTGTGGGATGACCTCCTCTTCTATAGACCTTGATCTAACCTAACCTAACCTACCCTACCCTACCCTACCCTAACCTACCCTACCCTAACCTACCCTACCCTACCCTACCCTAACCTACCCTACCCTACCCTAACCTAACCTAACCTACCACCCCCCCTCCCTAGGTAACAATAGAATGTTTAATCTTCTTTTGAAACAAGTTGGGGTGGCTAATCTTCACGTGATCTTCTTTATGTGCGCACAGTATCAAAAATGCTGGAGAAATTTAGGTGAGAGATGAAGGGATTTTTTTAAAAGAACTCCGTGACTGCGTGTACTGGCCCTCGCGCTGGACGGGTCACACACAATCGTTGTAACGTGATATCCCAAGCAACTGGTGTGGGTGGTCGTGGGCGTGTTGGGCGTTGTTGGCTGTGAGTATTGGGCGTGGGCGTGAGCTGTTCAACCCATCTTACGAATATACATCCTATAAATATGTTTACAGTGAATGAATATCCGTCTTACGAATATACGCTCACTGAATATCCCTCCCGTGAATATCCGTAAATTTCTGTCCAATGAATCGCCGTTCAAATTGAGAGGTGAGTCACGCGCACCTGTCCTGACGCACAGGTGGCGACTACCTCAGCCGGGATATATATTAACATCTACCTCACTATGTTGGCCGAGGTCTACTGTGACGACATGCAGTCTTGTTTGATTATCGAGCTATATTGAGGAGGATCACTATAACCTCGTGTGTGTGTGTGTGTGTGTGTGTGTCAACAGGTGAAACAGGCGATGCGTTAATTACTATTTTTATCGTGCTGACGACACCTGTCTCTGGCCCACCACACCTGTTCTATCACCATTATGTGTACAGTATACACTCCCCAGCAGCCCTCGCCCACAGAGGTTGTTGAGTCTAAACTCTTAATGTGTAGAGTGAGTGATGATACAACATGCCGACTTTCATGTCCCTCTCTGGAGGCGACAGACCTAACTGGTGAGAGGTGAGCACATCTCTCTCACAGCCCAGCACCGGTCCAAGGTGAGGACACACTGTTTCTCATCATAAGAGCTCATAAGGAGTACTTCTCATAAATAATGATATAAGCAAACACTTAAAAATGTGTTTAGAGAAATTCCCTTGTTGACCGCTTAGGTCAACAAGTAATAAAAAGACAGTAACATACAAAGTGATTTAATAATGTTATCTGTGTAGCATTCACTAAAACACCTACGTGAGACACCTGCGAGAAACACTTGTGAGCCACACGTGTGAGACACCTGTAGGACACACCTGTGAGCTTTGCCTCATCTCCACAAAAACTTGGGTCTTGTTGCTGACGTGAACCACTCTAGTGTAACTGAGCTAAACTAAGCGTAACTAAACTGAACCAAACTAAACCATACGTTACTAAACTGAACCATACGTTACTAAACTGAAACTAAACGAAAATAAACGTAACTGAAACGAAAGTAAACTTAACTAAACTGAAATAACTAATCACATTTTATCAGGTGTTGTGGGTCGGGATTCACCAAACCTTTTATGCTTCATATCTAATTTGTCCTCTTAAGCAGCCACACAAATATGGCGGCGAAAATGGTGTTGAATTGCACTGAGACTCTAACGTAACTAGCAGCAGTAGACAGACAGACAGACAGAAAAAACCCATTCCATTGTTTCACTTCATCACCCAGATTGTTAAAATAATCAATAAGTGATCCTCCCCCCCCCCCCTCCCCGCGTAATTACCTTCCCATCGAGTCTTTATCACCATATAGACGCCATCTTGACCACCATAGTACCCTAGTTAACGTGAACCAGGTAGACGCTCCCTGCACGCCATCACTCTTACACCACAATAATACATTTTTGAGCGAATAACAGAGAAGTAAAAGAGATCTGATGTCCAAGGGAAGGGGGAGAGGCGGATGATAAGGGTGTAGAAGAGAGGCGGAGATGATACCGGTAAGAAGGGTGTTAGGAAAGGTAAAGAGGTAATGGCTGTCAGGTGAAGGGGAGACACCTGGAGGGGAGGCGTGAGGGAAGATGGCTGGCAGACAGACAGGTGAGGGAGGAGGCAGACAGACAGGTGAGGGAGGAGGCAGACAGATAGGTGAGGGAGGAGGCAGACAGACAGGTGAGGGAGGAGGCAGACAGACAGGTGAGGGAGGAGACAGACAGATAGGTGAGGGAGGACGCAGACAGATAGGTGAGGGAGGAGGCAGACAGATAGGTGAGGGAGGAGGCAGACAGATAGGTGAGGGAGGAGGCAGACAGATGGGTGAGGGAGGAGACAGACAGACAGGTGAGGGAGGAGGCAGACAGATGGGTGAGGGAGGAGGCTGACAAACCCGCAGGTTAGCAAGGAGACAAACAGACAGAGAAGAGAAAAACAAGGAAGTGGTCATGACAGAAACAAGACAGTCACTCCTTCATGTCATGTCACGTCACAACTGGCCATGACAGGATGACAGTCACCTCTTGAAGTCAGGTCACGTCACAACTGCTCCCCTTCCTCTTGTCATGTCACGTCATGTCACAACTGCCCATGGTGGGAAGAGAGTCAGCCCTGGTCATGTCATGTCCACCCACGATGACAGACACATCAGGAATGGTTATGAAGTCATATCAGTGTGGCCCCTGCAGGGAAGTTTCACATTACCTCTGGCGACGCCCCGAGCTGAAGGGTGACGTCAAGGTGACACTCAAGCTATGACATCAAGTCCTCTGGCAACGTATTAGTGTTAAGTAATGACTGCTGGTAAATGGGTTAATTGTAAGTAAAAGTGTTAGGTGATATCTTCTAGGGATTTAAGTGTTGTCATTATAAGTGGTGGTGTATCTTCTAGGAAACAGATAAGTTAATTGTAAGTTATAAGTATGCGATTAAGGAGGGTCTGTGAAAGAGGATATGTGGACGTATAAGTGTGGGATTAAATAATGTTTGTGGTAAATAGATTAATTGGTGGTGTAAGTGCGGTTTAACCTAACCTGCCGTCTCACACACATACCCACACACACACACACACCCCCACACACACACACGTACAGGATTATTACAAGATCTTTATCCTGGGGGCTGGGTCATTGTTCTCAGGTAATTTAACGTCTTCAATAGCTTAGATCTTTAAGAACTGGTCACACGTCTTATAAACATTATGAGAGTTATTACCATAAGGTGAGAGGGTCAGTATTACCACAGGTGAGAGGGTCAGTATTACCACAGGTGAGAGGGTCAGTATATTACCACAGGTGAGAGGGTCAGTATTACCACAGGTGAGAGGGTGAGTATATTACCACAGGTGAGAGGGTCAGTATATTACAACAGGTGAGAGGGTCAGCATTACCACAGGTGAGAGGGTCAGTATTACCACAGGTGAGAGGGTCAGTATATTACCACAGGTGAAAGGGTCAGTATATTACCACACGTGAGAGGGTCAGTATTACCACAGGTGAGAGGGTCAGTATATTACCACAGGTGAGAGGGTGAGTATATTACCACAGGTGAAAGGGTGAGTATATTACCACAGGTGAGAGGGTCAGTATATTACCACAGGTGAAAGGGTCAGTATATTACCACAGGTGAGAGGGTCAGTATTACCACAGGTGAGAGGGTCAGTATATTACCACAGGTGAGAGGGTCAGTATTACCACAGGTGAGAGGGTCAGTATTACCACAGGTGAGAGAGTCAGTATTACCACAGGTGAGAGGGTCAGTATATTACCACAGGTGAGAGGGTCAGTATTACCACAGGTGAGAGAGTCAGTATTACCACAGGTGAGAGGGTCAGCATATTACCACAGGTGAGAGGGTCAGTATTACCACAGGTGAGAGGGTCAGGATATTACCACAGGTGAGAGGGTCAGTATTACCACAGGTGAGAGGGTCAGTATATTACCACAGGTGAGAGGGTCAGTATTACCACAGGTGAGAGGGTCAGTATTACCACAGGTGAGAGGGTCAGTATTACCACAGGTGAGAGGGTCAGTATTACCACAGGTGAGAGGGTCAGTATTACCACGAGACAGACCTCATTGTGGGAGTCTCGTCCCAATGTGTCCAAACAGCTGTTCCTGAAGCAAGGTGTTGCCCAGACGTCTACACAGCCTTGGTGGAAACTTTTTTGCATATTTGGCGCAGGTGAGAGGTTGGGGAGGAGGGGAGGGAGGAACTCGAGGACACACCTGCAGGCAACTCCTTACCCCCTTTCCCTTGTAGGACATACATTCCCCCTTCCCCCCCCCCCTTTTTTTTTACCCTTCCCCCTGAACATCTCGTTTTACCTCCTTCCTCCCCCTCCCTCATCCTCTACCCTATTCCCCTCCCCTTCCCCCATTCTCTCTACCCACTCCCCTTCCCTCATCCTCTCTACCCACTCCCCTTCCCTCATCCTCTCTACCCACTCCCCTTCCCTCATCCTCTCTACCCTCCCCCTCTCCACCCCCCCCCTTTCCACCCCCTTACTCACTTAACATTCAGCTTGGGTCGTGACTGTCTGTCGAACCCCACCCATCTAGGACAAGGCCACTTAGAACACCCATCCCCTCCCCCTCCCGCCCCTTCCACCTCCTCTTCCCCTTCCTCTTTACTATACCGTTAACCCCCTTCATCTCCCACTAGTTCTGTCCTCATTTCGCCCCTCTCCCCTCTCTCCCCTCTCTCCCCTCTACCCCTCTCACCCACCCGCACACAGTATATCAAAGCGAGTATCAGTGTTTATCTTTGGTGGTGATGGTTGGTGTGGTTGTGGTGATTATGGTGGTATGGTAATGTTGGTGACCGTGGTGATGATGGTAGTGGTGTGGTAATGATGGTAGTGGTGTGGTAATGATGGTAGTGGTGTGGTGATGATGGTAGTGATGTGGTAGTAGTGGTGACGGCAGTATCATGAAGCTTTGTCACCAACAGTGCTTGAGCCTGGCAGTGTCCTTCCTCTTGATCCACACCAGCCAGTCAAAAATCATGGTGTTGGCAACGTTTAATCAACCCAAATTTCTGCCTTTTTCTGACCTGAGTGGGGATGTTTTCCTGCCTGAGTTTTTTTTATGAATGTGACCCACATGTCATATTGTTTCTTTGCAGTAGAGAAACAGAAGCAATATATATAATAATGTTAGTATTCCTTAAAAAAATGATATTGTGTGTAGGATATTAACTTCACTTGATTCACTTGGCCATAAACAACAATGATGAAGTTTGACCTCACTAACGTAAGCTACTTCTTGATAATATTTGTTTCCTTCACTTGGTTGAGTAAGTGTTACGTCTGAAGAACAATTCACCGCCAGGTCTTGATGAGGACTTTCTTATAGAGAAAGAATGGGTGAAAGAAGATTAAAGGAGGGAGGAAGGGAGTTAATAGTTCGGAAATTGAAGAACTTTAGGAGGAGGTAAACGGAAACGGCCTTGCTCCGGGCTAACTAAGCTAAAAATGTGTTAAAATTGTGTCTTGGGCTAGATATTGTCGATAATTTTCTGGGAGCTGATTTACTGGATGGCTTTCCGCTTTTGGCAGCTCTGGCACTAGACAGTCTACCCTATCCCATTTATGGGTGTTTTGAGGGTCATATTTCATATTCCGCCGACCCGACTGGCGGATACTGCGGTCTGGGGAGGTTGTCTATAGCCTGGCTGTATAGATCGGGGGTGGTAATGGACTTTTTGGGATTTGGTAACTTTTGGGGAACCATAAGAACATAAGAAAATAAGGAGTCTGCAATAGGCCGGTTGGCCTGTGCATGGCAGCTCCTGTCGAGAGTTACTACCACTCTCTATCATCCATGAATCTATCTGGACTCCTTTTAAAACTTTCCAGAGTTCCCGCATTTACTACAAAGTTGCTAAGCTTGTTCCACTCGTTCACCACCCTATTTGTGAACCAGTTTCTTCCTATCTCCCTCCTAAACCTAAACTTATCCAACTTGAATCCGTTGCTCCAAGTCCTATCCTGCTCGGATATTATAAGAACTTTATCTATATCCCCTTTATTGATTCCTTTCACCCACTTAAATACTTCTATCATATCTCCCCGCATTCTTCGTCTTTCTAGGGAATGCAAGTTAAGTTTCTTTAGCCTATCCTGATATGGAAGGTTTCTAAGTCCCGGAATCATTTTCGTCATTCTTCGCTGCACCGACTCTAGTGAATTTATATCCATTCTATAAGGGCACCAGAACTGAACCGCATAATCGAGGTGCAGTAAGACCTCTGCACTCTTGTTACTTACACTTCTAGATATAAAACCCAATTCTCTGTTTGCCTTATTTCGAACATTAACGCACTGTTTTCTAGGCCGTAGGTCCGGGCTTACAAGTACCCCTAGGTCTCTTTCACAAGTCGACCTCTCTAGATTGATGTTGTTAAGGCTGTATACATTATAAATATTTGTTCTTCCAATATTAAGTACGCTGCACTTGCTGGTGTTGAATTTCATTTGCCATTTCTCTGACCACCCCTGCAGTTTATTTAGATCCTCCTGTAATGCATTTGCATCCTGCCCTGAATTAATTTGCCGCCCTATTTTGGTGTCATCCGCAAACTTGCTTATGTGGTTGTTCTCGTTGTCTGGTGGGAGTCTTTGTAGGATTCCTTACTGTGGTCATTCTATCTTTTGCCAGACTCTGCTGGCCAGGGTGTGCAGCTGCTGGTTGATGGGTCTTATTCTCAGGTCTCTATGTATCTCGGCTGTGGTGTTACGTGTACTATTCCAGATGATACTAAATGTTACATAATACTTCCCTGAGATAAATGTATAGTATATATCAGGTGCCTCAAAGAGAGCTCAGGTTCTCAACTGTCTCAGCCATGTTAATATTGTTATTATTATCCACTCTGTATCTGTGTTCTTCTGGCTAAATAAACTGTTTCAATATCAAAATCAGTATTACATGTCCCTGAATGTGAGTTCTTTGTCTTGATCGTGATATATTTCACTTCCTCTGTGGTCAGTTATATGTGGTGACTCGTTGTGTCTGGAACCTTTCAATCTATTAACTCGACACCAGATCTCTCCTGGGTAGTTGTATGTTTGTGAGAGTTGTTAAACTATTTCGGCCCATTTGAGGTTGTTCTGTTCCAGAGATCTTGTTATTATTTCTTCCCGTATTTTCTTGTATGTGTTGTAGCTTTCGATGTTCCAACCATGGGCTCGGGTCTCTGCTGTAGCAGTTGGAAGTGGTTGGTGAGAGCTATGAGTTCTGGTGTCTGTTGTGGGTGTGGGAGAGTTCTGTTGTGTTTGAGAGGCGTGGCCTCTTGGCAGGCTGGTCCTATGGCTTCACACCATTTGTTGATTTCTTCGTATATTGTGTTCACCGACTTATTGTCTATGGTCTGTAGGATTATCATGCCACTGACCTCAAGTTTGGCTGTAGTAGTGAATCACCAGAAGGTACACCATCCCCTCCTATCCCCTTCCAACCACCAGGCATATCCCTTCCTACCCCTCATCCCCTCCAACCACCAGGCATATCCCTTCCTACCCCTCATCCCCTCCAACCACCAAGCATACCCCCTCTTACCCCTTCCCTCTTCAAGCATCAGACCCACAGACAGGCAAGGCCAACAGTGTTTCATCACCACTCACATACTGTTGCAGGATACACCCTGGCCAGTGGTGATTTGTCCCTGTCAGGAGGCCCTTGGTGATGGAGGGAGAGGAAAGGGGAGGGAGAAGAGAGGGAGGGAGGGAGAGGAGAAAGAGGGAGAGGGGAGGAGAGCTCAGGCAAGGGAGTGGGGAAAGATGGATGGGAGGAGTGGAAGAAAAACAACAAGGGGAGAAGGGGGTGATAGAGATAGAGGAAGATTGGAGGATAGGAATGGGTAAGAGAGAGGGAACGTAGGAGGAAGAGAGGGATGGGGATGCAGGAGAGAGAGGGAAGGGGTGTAGGACAGAGTGAGAGAGATAGGGAATGTGTGAGGGAGGGAGTGTAGAAGAGAGTGAGGGAGGGATGTAGAAGAGAGAGGAGGAGATATGGAATGTGTGAAGGAGTTTTAGTTTAACAAATTTATTGACAAAGCTTGGAGTACAGTTTGCCTATTCTGAGTAATTCAGTCAGGTCTTGACCCTGAGGGTGGTATCACTTCTCACTGCCACGTAGGACAGAGGTTCATACACAAAGAAATACATCATATTCATTAACAGTATATATATATATATATATATATATATATATATATATATATATATATATATATATATATATATATATATATATATATATATATATATATACATATATATATATATATATATATGCTGATAACCACAAGTAAATCACTGTAGGTGCGCTTGATCCGTCAACATGAATTTGAGTAATGGTATGTACAAACTGGATAATTTCGTAATTAAGAAGATTTGTAACCAGGTGAGAAGGTTGGGTCATCTTACCCTCTGCACTGACTACCGACTGCTGCGGTGCTTTTTGAAGATTAGTAGGGTCACTACCTAATAACCTGACTATTGTGGACTTGATCTCACCTTCCTCTACTGTATATATATTTGCCTTGTTATGTATTTCTCCTTACTCTGTACTCACCCCTGAAGATGTGAATTACACGAAAGCGCTTGGGAACTTCGTGTTTTCTTCTTTCCTTGTGGTTATTAGCATATACCTAGATCACGCGCACCTACAGTGATTTACTTGCATATATATATATATATATATACACGAGAGAGAGAGATGAGGAATATGAGGGAGGGGAATGCAGGACAGACAGACAGTGTTACAAAGGGCGTCCAGTATTTACATGAGCCAACACAGTGGAGGCAGGATGTGAGGTTCGTGGTGGTCATTACCTCACCTCACCTCACTTCAGACCATCATATATATATATTAGCCACACAATATCCTCACCTCTTTCTTAACACGACCAGGAGATACCAACACACATACACACCAAATAACCCTTCCCAATAAGCTTTTAAAACTACTGGTTATGTTTTTCAGTGCATTTATCCTGCTCAGTTTCCGCCTTTCCTGTTTTGACTGAAGGATTATTTTCTAATGTAAACTTGAGGGAGTTTTTGTGTTTTACTTCAGCTTTACGTTGCCCTTGGCCCGCCGTCTTACTCAAGTGTGAATAACTTCTTGATGTTTTGGTCATGAAAGTATTGTTGTTGTTTTGTTCAGATGGTTTTGTGAATAGTTGAAATATTACTTGTTGTGTTGTGCTATTTTTATTATATTTGTTGTTTTATTATTATTATTATTATTATTATTATTATTATTATTGTGTTAGCTACTCAGTAAACAGAGGGTGGACAGGGTAGGCCGATTGAGGCAGTAAAACGGGTTATTACCATCAGTGAGTTGAACCCGAGGGAGTACAGGAACCAAGCGAAGGCAAGACTGACCAAGTTCAAGAACACCCAAGATGGTTAAGATCAAGCAAGACAGAGATAAGAAAAAAATTTATTTTACGATTAGACATGTTCAAGAAGTTCATGTTACTGGACATGACAAGTTCATTTTATATATACCGTACATGTCAAGATGAATAAGATAAGTTAAAGAAATTCACGTCAAATTAAGAAAGAAGATGTGAGGAACGACCACGGTTTAAGAAGTATAGATTAAGAATAAACTTAGCAAGATATACACATTATGTAGACTTAAAGGAGAAGTGGCAGTAATACAGGTTTTAAGAAATACTCTTAAGATATAAACAGAGGATTGTATGAAGATTATTTAAATTATATACACTGTTTAATACAAGAGAGAACTAGTTGTGGACACAGTAAGGGGTGGGTGGGTGGGTGGATGTATTCGTGGGTGGCTTGGTGGGTGTATACATGGGTGGGTGAGTGGATGAGGGTTGTAGGAATGCTTGGAGGGTTGGTTGGGAGGGTGTGAGATGATCATCAGAGGTGGCTGGACTAGACTCGCCCAGTGATGCTCAGAACAAGAGAGATTATTCAGCAGATTCTTAAGGTCGAGGAGGTTATACGTGCCTGTTGCTTCTCCTGGTAAGAAAAACTTATATATACGTCCCTGCCACACCCATTCCTGCCCTGTTTATATTTTTTATAGGGGGAGGAGGTATTTTTTTTATCATCTGAATATTAGCACCACCTGGATTGATTAGGTTTTAGGGTGGTCAATCTTTAGGTTAAATAAACAGGGGGTGGGGGATAATCTTTAGGTGATCGATATTTTTTTGTGTTTTAAGGAAGAATAATTATATGGTTGTGTTTTTCGTTGACTGCTATGCAAACAGAGGGACGAATTGGTGTGTATGATAATAATAATAATAATAATAATACAACAATTTTACCTAACTTGACATGGATCATTATTTGGTCAAGGATCAGCTACATATTATAGACGAACAGTTCACATTGTACTGTACATGATACTGGTGGTCGTACACCAATAGTACCAGTGTGTAATGTGTACACATAACTGGGTAGAGCACTGGGGACGTTGTACTGACTGGTTGTTCACAGTCACCCAGTTTCAGTCACCAGTCGACCAGAACCTAGGAACAAGTCAGAGACACTCACAACCAACCATGACAACAATAACCAACTGTGACAAATCTGTGTTTGTTGTCAGCCAGCGACGTCGTAGTGGTGACATAACACAGGTTTACTTTAACACTTTTGTTGACAAGACTACATCCCATGTTGGCTAAATTTGAGCAGTTCATTTGGGTGTTACACGTCACCAGTCTGAAGAGCCAGTGTGGACAAGATAATTTACAATCATTTGTCTACAAGAACATCTCAGTTACTGAAGTAATCATATACAGGCGATGTACACAAGAGGTGCTATATTGTGACGACTGTTCAGTTAGTCACTGTCAAGGTGATATCAAAATAATGATGTTGTGTTAAACCATCACTTGTTTCTGGATGTTATATAAAAAACAAATCGACCCATTCTCTCTGAACCTGCAACACATATACTGTACAGTGTCATTAGTCAGTGTGTCCCTTGTGGTCAGTTGAGGAATTAATTCTGTCAGTTAATTAAAGATATTCGTTTCCGGTCAGTGTTTGGCCAACGCTTTCACCGGTTCTCATTACATTTGGCTCACAGTCATTATTACCTTACGATATATATATTTATATATATATATATAATATATATATATATATATATATATATATATATATATATATATATATATATATATATATAAAGTTGTAGTCTAGAAAAACTTTACGTGTGACAAATTTTCTGTTATTTGATGTTATTAGCTTAGTTTTAGTGTTCAGACGACGTAAGGACCTTCACAACGCTTCAGGCAATATAATGTACACCTGATACACACTGTGTGCGCCTGACGATAGTGGGACAAAATGTGACATTTTTATATAATATTACCCTCAGTGTTGGAGGTGATATCTTGACACTGATTATATTACAATACTTGGTGCTGATTCTTGTCTTGTTTTGGCAGAATTTTACCCCGAATGACAGTTACGAGGACGGATCACTAAAGGTTAGACACCCCAGCTTATTTCACCTGATAATTAAACACCCTAACGCTACCTGGGGTTTGGGTTAGGTTAGGCTAGAATAGTTTATGTGTGTTAATCGTAAAGTGAATAAGCTGAGGTTTATAATCTTTAGGTACTCCTTGAGATTAATTCCCAGGAGAGAGAGAGAGAGAGAGAGCAGAAGTCATGGTATAAACAGGTTGTGCTCTTGGTCGTGTTCACTTTGTATGCCAAGTGTGTGGTGGTGATCACGTCTGGTCCGTCCCGATGGCAGTGTGCTGGGTGATGCTGCCTCAACCCTCCCGTCTCTTCCACATGATCTTGAGACACAAGCTTACCACTACCGAATGTCTTTTTTGGTTTAGTTACACTGTATAATGTATGTTGTGTACCTTTGATGTCTCTATGTATGCTGAAATGTATAACTGTATCTGCATTAGTTATACACATACTGAATGAATGTATACTTGTATGATGATTAAACTGAACTCAACTGAGGTATATTTAGGAACACTTCTATTTATTCTAAGTTAATTTGGACTGTTTTTGCTGTAATTTCATCACAGGAAAAAGTGTGTGTGTGTGTGTGTGTGTGTGTGTGTGTGTGTCCATCATTAAAATACTCTCACTAGGTGATGGGAATTTCTCTACCTGTAATTTAGACTTGAATCCATACCTGTGGGTTTACCTGAAGATGATATACCCTAGCTGATTTCACCTGATGATTAAAAACTGCTCCCTAACACTATATAGGAAAGTTAGGATAGGATAGGATAGGATAGGATGGTCTCTTCGGGGGAAATAAAGCTGGGGTGTCTAATATTCAGATGATTTCACTTGTGTGCCTATTTCTGAATCCGATCAAGACACAGCTCCCTATCCCCTGCCACCACCACCATCATCATCATCACCACCACAACCCACCACACCTCACTACTACCACCACAATCACCACCACTACAACCGCTACCACTACCACCACTACCATCATACCCACCACAACCACCACCAAACTAGATTTACCAGGTTTTTTTAGAGGCATGAAAACCTGTCCAGTCAGTTGAGGTATTTCCTAGAAACGTACCCCGTCCCTCTGTCTGTCTGTCTGCTACTGCCATGTTGACTGGAGAACACATACACCTATCTGAACAAGAGAACAAAACACTGGTTGATGAACAGAACAAAAAAAATCGCTTTTGCCTGTTTACTGATGAATGATATTGTAACACTTGAACACTTCTTCCTGGTGAGTGTTAAAGTCATCGGGTTATATTATTTGTGTCTATTAAATCGAGATGAAAAAGTGGCACAGATTTATCTGACGCTACAGCTTCCTTCCCTAACCTTAACCCATGGCATACTGGCAAACTACCGCCACTCACCCTATCCGGCAGCAAGAGCCTAGTAAGGTATCTGGCAAACAGAGTTACTCAACCTATTCGTCAAACAGAGCCACTCAATCTATCCGGTAAATAGAGCCACTCAACCTATCCGGCAAACAGTCACTCAATCTATCCGGCAGAAAGAGCTTAGTAAGGTCTCCGGCAAACAGAGCCACTCAGTCTATCCGGTAAAAAAAGCCTGTTAAGGTATCCGACTGACTAATTCAGATAAGGAATTCGTCAGATTTGGCAGAGTTTTTAATTAGTTTAACAAATTTATTGACAAAGCTTGGAGTACAGTTTGCCCATTCTGAGTAATTCAGTCAGGTCTTGACACTGAGGGTGGTATCACTTCTCACTGCCACGCAGGACAGAGGTTCATACACAAAGAAATGCATCATATTCATTAACAGCTATATATAGGTCAGAGTCATGTGGGTGATGTCACTGTTCGCTGCCATGCAAGACAGTTGTTCATATACATTGGACGTCATATTCTAATTGAAGATTAATCAGTGTGGGCTAGCAAATTTGGGATTAACAGCAAGAACGTCCTTAGCACCCCCGATTCACTGTAGTAATTACAAAGTTCGTGATACAATAAGTCAGGTGGCCTGAAGTCTTTGACAATGTCACATTCAATAATGTAGTGTTCAAGTGTATGCTTTAAAGGTTTATCACAAAGTTTACATGCTGAGTGTTCCGGTATGGGTACAGCGTTACTAACCTGCCAGATGTGTCTGTATCCTAGCCTAATTCTGGCCACGACTACATCACATTGTCTGGTTCTGTCCTTATGCTGGCCATACCGGTACGTCTCGTCACAAAATTTGTCATATTTATGGTTCAGGTAGCGAGAGAGACCGGATACCCAGATAAGAGCGGAGTATCGCGTGCGTCACCCACCGGCTGCCGGAGCTTGAGGGGTCCGACCTGCTGATTACGGCACCGGCAGCTACCTTCGTCCTCCCTCCAGGGTACAGTTAGCAACCTCTGCCTGTCTCTGTTCCTGCAACTGTATAGCTAACTGTAACCGTGTGTTTGTTATGCTCTCTCTCTCTCTCTCTCTCTCTCTCTCTCTCTCTCTCTCTCTCTCTCTCTCTCTCTCTCTCTCTCTCTCTCACACACACAGGAAGTACACACCAGATATTTTTGCATGTTATAATTCAAGAGTTTATTTATTTTTTTGTATTTTAAGATGATTGAAAAATACTAATTTATATATATTATAAAGTATTATGTATTTTATGTAAGGTTATGTTTGTTTATGTATATCAGTTGAAACAAGATGTGTCTCAGTGTGTGTGTGTGTGTGTGTGTGTTTTGAGAGGAAGGAAGGGAGAGAGGGAAGGAGAAAATGGAGGGGGGTGGGGGGGGGGGTTGTTGTCTCCGCCTGTCATAGTTTTCCTGTCCTCTTGTTTTCTAACCCCCCCCGCCCCCAACCCCTCTTCCACCTCCCCCTTCCCACCGTCACCTCCTGTCTCGTGTTGTCATCCGGGTAGTGACGTGTTGGTTCCGGTAGTGTTGTTATTCTCCCACACAGCTTATTCTGCCTCTTGATGTGTACGATCATTTTAATATTGTCTTGAGGCGGTTACCATACACACACGGATTAATATAGTTTTATTTTAAATGTATTTCTTTCCTTGTAAACACTTGTCTGACCTGTTTAAAGTGATTTTTTTTGTGGTATATCTAAAAAAAAATTCCTAAGATGTTTTTGCCATTTTAGAGATGTTTTTTTTTTTATCATTCTGAAGACACTTGATTAATTTTATTTATTTTTTTATTCTCAATTTTAGTTCCATATTTTTTAAAGTGATTTTTAACCCATGAAATATATTTATGTCCTTTTAAAGACGTTTTGTGTGTGTCTGGTGATCCTCCTCGCTCCCATCTCATCAAGTTTATAGGACCTTTGGGCGGGTGGGTGGGTAGGTGAGTTGGTAGATGGGAAGGTGGGTGAGTTGGTAGGTGGGAAGGTGGGTGGGGTGGGTGAGTTGGTAGGTGGGAAGGTGGGTGGATGGGTGAGTTGGTAGGTGGGAAGGTGGGCGGGTGGATGAGTTGGTAGGTGGGAAGGTGGGTGGGGTGGGTGAGTTGTTAGGTTGGTAGGTGGGTGGGGTGGGTGAGTGGGTGGTGGTGTGGGTCGTAATCGAAGTGTTATTTGCAGTAACTCCCAGAAAACACTGCACCAGCCTCTGTGTCCAGTACCTGCTGTCTTAGTGGGTCCACGTGACGCCTCCTCTTTCAGCTCTTTCTTCCTCCTTTCCATCCCCTTCCTCCTTCAGCCCTCTCTTCCTCCTTCATCCCTCTCTTCCTCCTTCATCCCTCTCTTCCTCCTTCAGCCCTCTCTTCCCCATTCAGCCCTTTCTTCCTCCTTCAGCCCTCTCTTCCTCCCTCAGCCCTCTCTTCCTCCCTCAGCCCTCTCTTCCTCCTTCAACCCTCTCTTCCTCCTTCAACCCTCTCTTCCTCCCTCAACCCTCTCTTCCTCCTTCAACCCTCTCTTCCTCCTTCAACCCTCTCTTCCTCCTTCAACCCTCTCTTCCTCCCTCAACCCTCTCTTCCTCCTTCAACCCTCTCTTCCTCCCTCAACCCTCTCTTCCTCCCTCAACCCTCTCTTCCTCCCTCAGCCCTCTCTTCCTCCCTCAGCCCTCTCTTCCTCCCTCAGCCCTCTCTTCCTCCCTCAGCCCTCTCTTCCTCCTTCAACCCTCTCTTCCTCCTTCAACCCTCTCTTCCTCCCTCAACCCTCTCTTCCTCCTTCAGCCCTCTCTTCCTCCCTCAGCCCTCTCTTCCTCCCTCAGCCCTCTCTTCCTCCTTCAACCCTCTCTTCCTCCCTCAGCCCTCTCTTCCTCCCTCAGCCCTCTCTTCCTCCTTCAACCCTCTCTTCCTCCTTCAACCCTCTCTTCCCTATTCAACCCTCTCTTCTTTCTTCAACCCTCTCTTCCTCTTTCAGCCCTCTCTTCCTCTTTCAACCCTCTCTTCCTCCTTCAGCCCTCTCTTCCTCCTTCAACCCTCTCTTCCTCCTTCAGCCCTCTCTTCCTCCTTCAACCCTCTCTTCCCCATTCAGCCTTCTCTTCCTCCTTCAACCCTCTCTTCCTCCCTCAACCCTCTCTTCCTCTTTCAACCCTCTCTTCCTCCTTCAACCCTCTCTTCCTCCTTCAACCCTCTCTTCCTCCTTCAACCCTCTCTTCCTCCTTCAACCCTCTCTTCCTCCTTCAACCCTCTCTTCCTCCCTCAACCCTCTCTTCCTCCTTCAACCCTCTCTTCCTCTTTCAACCCTCTCTTCCTCCTTCAACCCTCTCTTCCTCTTTCAACCCTCTCTTCCTCCTTCAACCCTCTCTTCCTCCTTCAACCCTCTCTTCCTCCTTCAACCCTCTCTTCCTCCCTCAACCCTCTCTTCCTCTTTCAACCCTCTCTTCCTCTTTCAACCCTCTCTTCCTCCCTCAACCCTCTCTTCCTCCTTCAACCCTCTCTTCCTCCCTCAACCCTCTCTTCCTCCTTCAACCCTCTCTTCCTCCCTCAACCCTCTCTTCCTCCCTCAACCCTCTCTTCCTCCCTCAACCCTCTCTTCCTCCTTCAACCCTCTCTTCCTCCCTCAACCCTCTCTTCCTCCCTCAACCCTCTCTTCCTCCTTCAACCCTCTCTTCCTCCTTCAACCCTCTCTTCCTCCTTCAACCCTCTCTTCCTCCCTCAACCCTCTCTTCCTCCTTCAACCCTCTCTTCCTCCCTCAACCCTCTCTTCCTCCTTCAACCCTCTCTTCCTCCCCCAACCCTCTCTTCCTCCTTCAACCCTCTCTTCCTCCCCCAACCCTCTCTTCCTCCCTCAACCCTCTCTTCCTCCCTCAACCCTCTCTTCCTCCCTCAACCCTCTCTTCCTCCTTCAACCCTCTCTTCCTCCCTCAACCCTCTCTTCCTCCTTCAACCCTCTCTTCCTCCCTCAACCCTCTCTTCCTCCCTCAACCCTCTCTTCCTCCTTCAACCCTCTCTTCCTCCTTCAACCCTCTCTTCCTCCCTCAGCCCTCTCTTCCTACCTCAACCCTCTCTTCCTCCTTCAACCCTCTCTTCCTCCCTCAACCCTCTCTTCCTCCCTCAACCCTCTCTTCCTCCCTCAACCCTCTCTTCCTCCCTCAGCCCTCTCTTCCTCCTTCAACCCTCTCTTCCTCCCTCAGCCCTCTCTTCCTACCTCAACCCTCTCTTCCTCTTTCAACCCTCTCTTCCTCCCTCAGCCCTCTCTTCCTCCCTCAACCCTCTCTTCCTCCCTCAACCCTCTCTTCCTCTTTCAACCCTCTCTTCCTACCTCAACCCTCTCTTCCTCTTTCAACCCTCTCTTCCTACCTCAACCCTCTCTTCCTCTTTCAACCCTCTCTTCCTCCTTCAGCCCTCTCTTCCTCCTTCAACCCTCTCTTCCTCCTTCAACCCTCTCTTCCTCCCTCAACCCTCTCTTCCTCCCTCAACCCTCTCTTCCTCCTTCAACCCTCTCTTCCTCCTTCAACCCTCTCTTCCTCCTTCAACCCTCTCTTCCTACCTCAACCCTCTCTTCCTCCTTCAACCCTCTCTTCCTCCCTCAGCCCTCTCTTCCTCCTTCAACCCTCTCTTCCTCCTTCAGCCCTCTCTTCCTCCTTCAACCCTCTCTTCCTCCCTCAACCCTCTCTTCCTCCCTCAGCCCTCTCTTCCTCCTTCAACCCTCTCTTCCTCCTTCAGCCCTCTCTTCCTCCTTCAACCCTCTCTTCCTCCTTCAACCCTCTCTTCCTCCTTCAGCCCTCTCTTCCTCCTTCAACCCTCTCTTCCTCCTTCAACCCTCTCTTCCTCCTTCAACCCTCTCTTCCTCCTTCAACCCTCTCTTCCTCCTTCAGCCCTCTCTTCCTCCTTCAGCCCTCTCTTCCTCCTTCAACCCTCTCTTCCTCCTTCAACCCTCTCTTCCTCCTTCAGCCCTCTCTTCCTCCCTCAACCCTCTCTTCCTCCCTCAGCCCTCTCTTCCTCCCTCAACCCTCTCTTCCTCCTTCAGCCCTCTCTTCCTCCTTCAACCCTCTCTTCCTCCTTCAACCCTCTCTTCCTCCTTCAGCCCTCTCTTCCTCCTTCAGCCCTCTCTTCCTCCTTCAACCCTCTCTTCCTCCTTCAGCCCTCTCTTCCTCCTTCAGCCCTCTCTTCCTCCTTCAGCCCTCTCTTCCTCCTTCAACCCTCTCTTCCTCCTTCAACCCTCTCTTCCTCCTTCAGCCCTCTCTTCCTCCTTCAACCCTCTCTTCCTCCTTCAGCCCTCTCTTCCTCCTTCAACCCTCTCTTCCTCCTTCAGCCCTCTCTTCCTCCTTCAGCCCTCTCTTCCTCCTTCAGCCCTCTCTTCCTCCTTCAGCCCTCTCTTCCTCCTTCAACCCTCTCTTCCTCCTTCAACCCTCTCTTCCTCCTTCAGCCCTCTCTTCCTCCTTCAGCCCTCTCTTCCTCCTTCAACCCTCTCTTCCTCCAGTCTTTAGTCTCATTTATTAATATCATCTGTAAATAAAATATACTTTTCTAATATGCTGGAGTGGAGTGGAGTGGAGTGGGGTGGAGTGGAGTGGAGTGGAGTAGAGTGGAGTGGAGTGTATCATAAGTGTACAATAGTGTCACTACAGAAGGAGTTTAGTCTACTACATGCCAGCATCTCCGGGAACTTAAGGCTGGGAGTCAGACTAATAAGGAGCGATAGTTCTTGAGGAGGAAAAAAAAAGTTATCAGCAAGTTTATTCATCTGGTGGGGTGAACTTTAACATGTTAAGAGTTTATCATGAAAGACACAGGTGTTAAGGGAGGGGTTGTAAATATGTAAGAGAACAGGTAAGTTAATACTGAGGTTATTTATTCATGTTTACTGGCATGGTGTCATCGGCTGGTGCTGTATTTTTGGATAATTTTATGATGTTTAGTAATTTTGCTGTGACCTTGTATAGGGGTATGATGGATAATGGTGGTACAGCATACATATAATTCTGCTGTCTTATAATTGAACAGCATATATCTTAACATCATGGGAGGCATATAACTTAACATCATGGGAGGCATATAACTTAACATCATGGGAGGCATATAACTTAACATCATAGGAGGCATATAACTTAACATCATAGGAGGTATATAACTTAACATCATGGGAGGCATATAACTTAACATCATGGGAGGCATATAACTTAACATCATGGGAGGCATATAACTTAACATCATGGGAGGCATATAACTTAACATCATGGGAGGCATATAACTTAACATCATGGGAGGCATATAACTTAACATCATGGGAGGCATATAACTTAACATCATGGGAGGCATATAACTTAACATCATGGGAGGCATATAACTTAACATCATGGGAGATATATAACTTAACATCATGGGAGGCATATAACTTAACATCATGGGAGGCATATAACTTAACATCATGGGAGGCATATAACTTAACATCATGGGAGGCATATAACTTAACATCATGGGAGGCATATAACTTAACATCATGGGAGGCATATAACTTAACATCATGGAGGCATATAGCTTAACAGCATGGAGGCATATAACTTAACATCATGGGAGGCATATAACTTAACATCATGGGAGGCATATAACTTAACATCATGGGAGGCATATAACTTAACATCATGGGAGGCATATAACTTAACATCATGGGAGGCATATAACTTAACATCATGGGAGGCATATAACTTAACATCATGGGAGGTATATAACTTAACATCATGGGAGGCATATAACTTAACATCATGGGAGACATATAACTTAACATCATGGGAGACATATAACTTAACAGCATGGAGGCATATAACTTAACATCATGGGAGGCATATAACTTAACATCATGGGAGGCATATAACTTAACATCATGGGAGGCATATAACTTAACATCATGGGAGGCATATAACTTAACATCATGGGAGGCATATAACTTAACATCATGGGAGGCATATAACTTAACATCATGGGAGGCATATAACTTAACATCATGGGAGGCATATAACTTAACATCATGGGAGATATATAACTTAACATCATGGGAGGCATATAACTTAACATCATGGGAGGCATATAACTTAACATCATGGGAGGCATATAACTTAACATCATGGGAGATATATAACTTAACATCATGGGAGGCATATAACTTAACATCATGGGAGGCATATAACTTAACATCATGGGAGGCATATAACTTAACATCATGGGAGGCATATAACTGTGCTGCACCTTAAGGCATAAGCTGCTTGGAATACATTTAGGTGGCAGCAGCAGTGTCAGGCCGTCACATCCTTGTCCCACAGCCTAGCAGGACCTCGGGATAAAAACTTGTCTTGGCTGAAGGAGTTATTTGTGTTCTCCGATGTATTATATTAGTTCGCTTGTTGTGTTCCTTAAACCTGTCAGAGGCCCTCACCAGGTGTACCGTGTGGTTTGGTTGTGGTTTGGTTAGGTTAGGTTTAGACCGTTTAGGTGAGGATAGAGTTGGTCTTGTGTGGATGGTAATAATTTATTGTTAATTAATGTACAGTATTATTATTATTATTATTATTATTATTATTATTATTATTATTATTACTATTACTAATATTATTATTAAAGAAAATAGTGGACATAAGTATGTAAATATTGCTCTAACAAATAAAGATGTAAAACAAAGACATTAATGATGTGATATTTAAGAATACATGAACATTGTCTCACAGTATAAGTAAGTTAGTTGGTGTGTGTGTGTGTGTGTGTGTGTGTGTTGGCAGATACTGAACCTGCACCGGTTCTTGAATGCATCTTAACATGTACCAGTCGTTGTCTAAACCGGATTTAATCCTTTGAATGTTTATGGTGTGACAGCTCTTGAGTGACGCCATTAAATTACGGTGCATGTCGAAGGTTATTACTCTCCTGGTTCTGTGTGAGTGAGAGCCTAAGAGTTAGTTCCGTGTGAGTGAAAGGTAGTTCCGTGTGAGTGAGGGGTAGTTCCGTGTGAGTGAGAGGTAGTTCCGTGTGAGTGAGAGGTAGTTCCGTGTGAGTGAGAGGTAGTTCCGTGTGAGTGAGAGGTAGTTCTGTGTGAGTGAGAGGTAGTTCCGTGTGAGTGAGAGGTAGTTCCGTGTAAGTGAGAGGTAGTTCCGTGTGAGTGAGAGCCTGAGAGTTAGTTCCGTGTGAGTGAGAGGTAGTTCCGTGTAAGTGAGAGGTAGTTCCGTGTGAGTGAGAGGTAAAGTTCCGTGTGAGTGAGAGGTAAAGTTCCGTGTGAGTGAGAGGTAGTTCCGTGTAAGTGAGAGGTAGTTCCGTGTGAGTGAGAGGTAAAGTTCCGTGTGAGTGAGAGGTAGTTCCGTGTGAGTGAAAGGTAAAGTTCCGTGTGAGTGAAAGGTAGTTCCGTGTGAGTGAAAGGTAAAGTTCCGTGTGAGTGAAAGGTAAAGTTCCGTGTGAGTGAAAGGTAGTTCCGTGTGAGTGAAAGGTAAAGTTCCGTGTGAGTGAAAGGTAAAGTTCCGTGTGAGTGAGAGGTAAAGATGGCTGAGTGGATACAGACGTTCGATCTTAGGCCACTCACGGTCCTTCCAGGTGTTAATGTGTACTACCTACTTTACATGTGAGGAAGTGGAGGCAGTCGAGTGCAATGCCGGGCCATACTGTTTTTCTGTGTACCGATAGATAGATAGATAGATAGAGACAAAAAGACAGAGAGAGAGAGAGAGAGAGAGAGAGAGAGACGTAAGCACCACATCAACACAGTTATCAGTCCCAGCAATTACTTTTGTATTCATCATTACAGGTGAGTGTTGCCCCGCCCACCCTCCTCTTGTTGACGTCACCACCTCTACTGACGTAAGTACAATATTGACTAGTTTTTTCTTCGTATTTCTCAATCTCTTCTAAAATGGTAGCCTCCTCCTCCTCCTCCTCCTCCTGCCTCCATCCCTCAACAGACCAACTTTAGATTGATAGAGTGTTACCTCTCTCTCTCTCTCTCTCTCTCTATCTCTCTCTCTGTTTGATTTTCTTCCTCCCTTTTTGAAGAGATTGTCACCTCTGAGCCCCACTTTCATCATCATCATCATCATCATCATCATCATCTGTCTCATCCCACCCTTTGGTACTAGCTCTGCTGCCCCTCCCCTTCATCCTCGTATTGTTATTCCTCTCACTGTCCCTCCTTTATCATCCCTTTTGTGTTTATTATTGGTCACCTCTTTACGCCATTTACTATGTTACTCTTTTCTATTCCCCCTTCCCCGTTAATCTTCACCTTCTCATCCCCCTTTCTTCCCCCTTCCTCTCTTTTTTTTCTTCCTTCTTCCCTCCTACACACCTCTCCCCTACCCCTTAAATCCCTCTCTTACCCCCTAAATCCATCCCCTACCCCCTAAACTCCTCCCCTACCCCCTAAACCCCTCCCCTACACCCCTCCCCTACCCCCTAAACTCCTCCCCTACCCCCTAAAAATCTCCCCTACCCCCTAAAAATCTCCCCTACCCCCACCCCTTCCCTACCCCATAAACCCCTACACGCCTTCCCTTCCACCTACACCCCCCTTTCCCCTACACCCCTTCCCATGTTAACACCCCCGTCAACAAGGCTCTTGTTGTTGAGGCCCACGGGGCAGCTGGACCACTACAGACACGTTCATCTGGGGCCTTTACGTGACGAAGTGTCCAATATATCTCCTAAGAGCCTCCTTTGGGCTTCTTTCGCTTCGCCTGGCACTTATTCCTGCTTCCGTCTTTACCTCTGGCATATCCCAGTAGTAGTAGTTGTGGTTGTAGTCGTAGTAACTGAATTAGTATTAGTAGTAGTAGTAGTAGTGCTTACTTAAGGTCACTTAAGGTAGTTTTCCAGCTCAGAATCTAAGGACTCCACGGTCCTGTGCGGGTCTGTGGTGCCATCAAGTATATCTGTTTTGTAGTCGTCATATAGTGTGGCAAGTCCCTCCCATGACTAATCCAATCTATTTTTAAAAGTATTAATGGTTGGTGATGTAACAACTTCCTCAGGCAAGCTGTTCCAGACTTTTACTGCCCTTAGTACAAAGGAATCTTTTCTTCTTCTTGTCTCAGCTTCCTTTGGGTAAAGTTTCAGACTATGACCCCTTCGGCCTGTGTGTTCTGCAGAGTCTCTGCAGTAACAGTCTTAATTGTAGTAGTAGTAACAGTATTAGTGGTAGTCGTAGGTGTGGTTGTAGTGGTAGTAACAGTATTTATAGTAGTTTACAGCAACAGCATCATGAAGGCAATGTGTCTGTGTGGTATCAGGTCGGTACACTCATACTGTCTGAGGATAAGTTGATAGATAAAGGAGGAGGTCAGGGTGATGTTCCACCACTAGTGCCCTCCTCCCCTCCACCCTCCTGCTGTAGCCTCCACTCCACCTCCCACCCCACCCCTGCTGCCTCCACCCCACCTCCCACCCCACCCCTGCTGCCTCCACCACACCTCCCACCTCACCCCTGCTGCCTCCACCCCACCTCCCACCCCACCCCTGCTGCCTCCACCACACCTCCCACCCCATCCCTGCTGCCTCCACCCCACCTCCCACCCCACCCCTGCTGCCTCCACCACACCTCCCACCCCATCCCTGCTGCCTCCACCCCACCTCCCACCCCACCCCTGCTGCCTCCACCACACCTCCCACCTCACCCCTGCTGCCTCCACCCGACCTCCCACCTCACCCCTGCTGCCTCCACCCCACCTCCCACCTCACCCCTGCTGCCTCCACCACACCTCCCACCTCACCCCTGCTGCTTCCACTCCACCCCTGCTGCCTCCACCACACCTCCCACCTCACCCCTGCTGCCTCCACCACACCTCCCACCTCACCCCTGCTGCCTCCACCACACCTCCCACCCCACCCCTGCTGCCTCCACCACACCTCCCACCCCACCCCTGCTGCTTCCACCATACCTCCCACCTCACCCCTGCTGCCTCCACCCCACCTCCCACCCCACCCCTGCTGCCTCCACCACACCTCCCACCTCACCCCTGCTGCCTCCACCACACCTCCCACCCCACCCCTGCTGTCTCCACCCGACCTCCCACCTCACCCCTGCTGCCTCCACCCGACCTCCCACCTCACCCCTGCTGCCTCCACCACACCTCCCACCTCACCCCTGCTGCCTCCACCACACCTCCCACCTCACCCCTGCTGCCTCCACCCGACCTCCCACCTCACCCCTGCTGCCTCCACCACACCTCCCACCTCACCCCTGCTGCCTCCACCCGACCTCCCACCTCACCCCTGCTGCCTCCACCCGACCTCCCACCTCACCCCTGCTGCCTCCACCCCACCTCCCACCTCACCCCTGCTGCCTCCACCACACCTCCCACCTCACCCCTGCTGCCTCCACCACACCTCCCACCTCACCCCTGCTGCCTCCACCCCACCTCCCACCTCACCCCTGCTGCCTCCACCACACCTCCCACCTCACCCCTGCTGCCTCCACCACACCTCCCACCTCACCCCTGCTGCCTCCACCACACCTCCCACCCTCTGCTGTAATCTCATCACGCTCTTAGCACATAACACACTTGACTTAATTGTTATATATGTGTTATGTTGTTATGTTATGTTGTTATACAGTTTATGTGTTGTATTTTGTGTTATGTTATGTGTTATTTCCTTATCACCCTGAGTGTCCTAACAAGAGACGATAATTAGTATCTGTTAGTGTCATTGAGGTCAGATGTAAAGGTCTATTGGGTCAACAGGTCAAGTTTACTGGGTCGAGAGGTCAAGTTCACTGGGTCGACAGGTCAAGTTTACTGGGTCGAGAGGTCAAGTTCACTGGGTCGAGAGGTCAAGTTCACTGGGTCGAGAGGTCAAGTTCACTGGGTCGACAGGTCAAGTTCACTGGGCCGAGAGGTCAAGTTCACTGGGTCGACAGGTCAAGTTCACTGGGCCGAGAGGTCAAGTTCACTGGGTCGACAGGTCAAGTTTACTGGGTCGAGAGGTCAAGTTCACTGGGTCGATAGGTCAAGTTCACTGGGTAGACAGGTCAAATTTACTCTGTCGACAGGTCAAGTTAACTAGGGTCGACAGATCAAGTTCACTGGGTCGACAGGTCAGATTTACTGGGTCGACAGGTCAAGGTCATTAGGTCGCGATTGAAATGTGTTTAAAATAATCTACAATTAGACAGACAGACAGACAGACAGACAGACAGACAGATACATAGACAGATGCATATATAGATAGTTCGATTCTTCTTCAGTAAATATAAACGTTTAACCGATATTGTAGTCTTCACACACACACACCCACCCACCCACCCACCCACCCACACACACACACACCCACCCACCCACCCACCCACACACACACACCACCCACCCCCCCCACCCACACACACACACACACACACTATGTTTGGCCCTGCCACTCCCCCTGCTATACCCCAACGCCCTACCAGCCTTACTACACCAGGATCGATTCAGCAAAACATTCTAGTGATTAGTGAACGATTGATTACGGAGCAGTGCAATAAGTGATTACCATACAGTGCTCGATAGTGCACCCCAAGGAAAAGTCAGACAGTGGGCACTTTATCGGTCCCCTTTAAAGTGCCAGTGACAAGGACCACCGCGGTGTTTACATATATCGTGAAAACTGTGTCGGCGACCCCAAGCACCAGGGACAAAGACCCACGGTCTTTACGACTGACAAATACTAACAGATGTCTACCAGTGTCAGTGTCCCTCAAAGTGCCGCCAGTGACAAACACTTCCGTCCGCCCACAACAGATTTCAACAGATGGCCACCAATCACTTACTCCCGACGCACTCTGTACCATCTAAAGCGTGGGAACGGTTATCCTGATGGCAGTGTTATCGCGCTACTCAAGTCACTAAACCTATTCCACGCGCGGAGCCGTAGACAAGGCCGTCATGCACATAAGCCCATTAGAACCGTAACCTCCACTAGGAAACCGGAGAAACCCACCCCTGACAGACCATACCACCACACTGAAGTTCCACGGATATGGTATGATCTCCCGTCTTTACTGCTATCCAACGTCACTTCCCTAGCTAACAAGTTCGACGAGCTGGCAACTACAGTCAGGTCAACCGCCGCGAGCGTCGTTGCCATATGTGAGGCCTGGCAAATTGTGCCTGAAACGTGTCATATTGAGGGATATCAACTCTTTCATCACCTTCGTTCACAAAGACGCGGAGGGGGCGTTGCCCTCTTCTGTCAAGATGACCTACGCCCGTCACACCTGGATGTTCAAGTCCCAGCAGATGTGGAAGCATTATGGGTACGTGTCGTGCTAAGAGCCCACCCACGCAACACTGCTTCCATTATAATCTGTGTGGCATACCATCCGCCTCGATCACCCACCAGAGACACTCTTATCAATCATCTCATCACCACCTCAGACCACCTCAGAGTTAGGTACCCATGTGCCAAGTTAATATTATGTGGGGATTTAAATGAAATTGACACCACTGATATCCAGGACCAGCTATCACTATCACAAGTTGTGACCTTCCCCACACACGGTCAAAATACCCTGGACCTTATCTTAACTGACTTAGCGGACCAGTACCAACCACCTCAACCAATGCCTCCTATCGGGTGTAGCACACACTTATCAGTGCTCTGGTCCCCAGCTGCCACTCCCACTCAAGTACAGAGACCCTACATCAAGACCTACAGGCCGATTACTGACTCTGCAGTGCGCCTCTTCGGGCAGTGGATAGTTCACCATCCCTGGACTGAAGTACTTAGCGTGGATGACGTGGAAACCAAATGGATAAATTATACCAACACCACCACGCAAGCTCACCACCACTTCTTCCCCGAGAAGTCCGTCAGATCTCACCCAGCTGACTTGCCCTGGATCACACCTCGGATCAAAAGACTTATGCAACAGAGAGACAGAGCCTTTCATCTCAATGACCACATCCGCTACAGGTCCCTTCGCAACCGAGTCATCCGCGAAATACGCACTGCAAAGAAGTCCCACTACCCAACCAAATTACAACACCTGAAACAGACCAACATCAGTCAATGGTATGGTAAGCTTAAAGAACTCTGTGGACTAAACAATAAGACACACCCCCTCCCCTTCCTTAGCCATCTCACTAGTGTTGACGCAGCTGAGCAAACAAATAACCATTTCGCTACTATATGCCAGACGCTCCCACGGCTTGACACAACCACTCTCCCTGCTTACCTACCAGCCTCCCTTCCCACTGACTTAGTAGAAGAATTTGACGTAGCAAAACGCCTGGACAAACTAAAATTAAAACGCTCTACCACCCCCATTGACTTACCAATGAAACTCTTCAAGGAGTTCTCCCCGGAGCTTGCTAAACCCCTCTGCTCCATCATCAATGCTTCTCTCAGTCAAGCCAGATGCCCAGCTGACTGGAAGACCTCTTATGTATCACCAGTGCCCAAGTCAACCAGCCCACAATCCTTAAATCAGCTACGACCTATTGCAATCACCCCAATACCCAGCCTAATCTGTGAAAGTTTTGTGTTCGACTGGGCTTATGCTGATATTGCAGGAGTCGTAGACCCTCAGCAATTTGGCAACATGAAAACTTCCTCCACCACTCACTGTCTTGTCAGCTTTCTCGATTACATATACCGCCATCTCGAGAAACGAAAAACGTCTGTAGCTGTCGCCTTCATTGATTTCACTAAAGCGTTCGACCTAGTCGACCACAATATAATCATCAACAAAGCTATTGACCTCGGGCTTCGAAGAAGCCTCATACCATGGCTTACAGACTTCCTCAGTGACCGACGCCAAGCTGTACGCTTCCGAGGGGCTGTCTCCACCTTTCAGTCACTCACCTGTGGCGTCCCCCAAGGCACCAAGATGGGACCACTCTGCTTCCTTATGCTCATCAATGATGCCCTAAGAGAAACCCCTGCTCGCTGGAAATATGTCGACGACTCCACCATTGGGATCAGCGTCAACAATTCTGCTCCCAACTATACCGCCCTTCAGGATTTATTGAACAGTCTCCAAAACTGGGCTACCAACAACCATGTCACCATCAACCATACCAAGACCATGGTTATGCACATCAACCTCTCCTCCGACATTGTCCCACCTCCTTCCATTACTCTAGGTCCGAACACACTCCAGGTCGTAGATTCCACGAAGCTCCTCGGCGTCACCATAGACAACAAACTAAATTGGAAACCACACGTCAATGAAGTTGTCAAATCCTCCAGTTTCCGTCTCCACCTCCTCCGCCGACTCAAGTCCCTCGGAGTTCCTGCACACGAGCTCCTCAGTGTTTACACAACATTCATACTTCCCAAGCTCACCTATGCCTCCCCCACCTGGTCTTCCTCCCTAAATGCCACACAACGTAAACACCTAGAAAAAGTGCAAAAGAGGGCATGCAAGATTATTCTCTCCTCCTCCTACTCCACATATCAAGAAGCGCTCAACACACTGACCCTTTCGACTCTCACTGACCATCACCACGACCTCATCTGCAAATTTGGTAAGAAGCTTCTACACCATCCCCGACACCGGCTCCTACTACCACCCGAGGTCCCTTGTCCGAGAATTGCTGTTCGACACCACAACCGCATCCAGCCCATACGTGCACGAACTGATCGCTATAAGAACAGCCCAGTCCCAACCATTGTAAAAATTATCAATAACTTGTAATACTGTAACACTGTCACTATGTTGAATTGAACTGTAGTTTGAGCTTTTCCCCATCTAAGTTATTATATGTCTTATTTGTGTCACTTATGTTACTTGTATATTATTTGTAATTCGTAACCCACTCCCCAAATATGTAACTGTATATTTTCAGCCTTCTGGCTGCCAAGCTCTTTCAATAAACCGTTAATTATTATTATTATTATTATTTATTATAAGAACATAATTAATTCCAATAGTAAAGGATGACAAAAGGGGGCTCTAATTATGTTGAAAATTAGATACTAATTAGATAATATAGACAAACAAATTATTAAGAGACTAATCACATAATAAACCCGAATTGTAACAGAATTCACCTGTAATGATGAACACATGCAGTAGGTTAAATTAGGTTAGGTTAGGATAGGATTGGATAGGACAGGATATGATAGGATATGATAGGATAGGTTATATAAAAAAGGAAGGATTTATTCACTTTCGGGTCGATCTAGAGGCTGTTAAGACACCTAGAGTCGACCGACACCTCTGGCCACTGCCCTCCCTAGGTAATGGGGAAGCCAGTGTGTATGTACCCTTACGTTACCTGAACCTTCATACTAATCATTAACCTATTAGTGTAATTAGTGTACAGGTCATATAGTGAGGATAAGACACGCTATATCTAGTATCGATGGTAGAACTTAATTTACCCGATAAGTTATATAAATTATTACTGTCAACGGTGGCAGTTCTTGTGTAAAACTCGACAGTATTATTATTGACACTCTTGGAACGGTAATACTCAGTACGTTATTTTCACCGCATTATCATCCATAAAACAACTAAAATAAAGTTATAATTTGGTAATATACGGCAAAATGTTCCAGTATTTTCACCACATTTGGGGATAGCGTTTTGGTGTGATAGCTAAGAACTACATTCATTAGTTGTCAACATTAGTGCGGTAAATTAGCCTTTAAACATATACTCAATGTGTACTATAGCTGTCTTGAGGTAAACAATTAAAATGGCGTCGGTGTGTGATGGGGAGGAAGGAGAAGAACCGTGGGTGATGGGGAGGAAGGAGAAGAACCGTGGGTGATGGGGAGGGGAGGAGGAGAACCGTGGGTGATGAGGAAGAGGAGAACCGTGGGAGATGAGGAGGGGAGGAGGAGAACCGTGGGAGATGGGGAGGGGAGGAGGAGAACCGTGGGAGATGAGGAGGGGGGAGAAGAACCGTGGGTGATGAGGAGGGAGGAGAAGAACCGTGGGAGATGAGGAGGGAGGAGAAGAACCGTGGGAGATGAGGAGGAGAGGAGGAGAACCGTGGGAGATGGGGAGGGGAGGAGGAGAACCGTGGGAGATGAGGAGGGGGGAGAAGAACCGTGGGTGATGAGGAAGAGGAGAACCGTGGGAGATGAGGAGGGGAGGAGGAGAACCGTGGGAGATGGGGAGGGGAGGAGGAGAACCGTGGGTGATGAGGAAGAGGAGAACCGTGGGAGATGAGGAGGGGAGGAGGAGAACCGTGGGAGATGGGGAGGGGAGGAGGAGAACCGTGGGTGATGAGGAGGGGAGGAGGAGAACCGTGGGAGATGGGGAGGGGAGGAGGAGAACCGTGGGTGATGAGGAAGAGGAGAACCGTGGGAGATGGGGAGGGGAGGAGGAGAACCGTGGGTGATGAGGAGGGGAGGAGGAGAACCGTGGGAGATGGGGAGGGGAGGAAGAGAACCGTGGGTGATGGTGAAGGAGGAAGAGAACCGTGGGTGATGGGGAAGGGAAGAGGAGAACCGTGTGTGATGGGGAAGGGAGGAGGAGAACCGTGGGTGATGGGGAAGGGAGGAGGAGAACCGTGGGTGATGGGGAGGGGAGGAGGAGAACCGTGGGTGATGGGGAGGGGAGGAGGAGAACCGTGGGTGATGGTGAAGGAGGAAGAGAACCGTGGGAGATGGGGAGGGGAGGAGGAGAACCGTGGGTGATGGGGAGGGGAGGAGGAGAACCGTGGGTGATGGGGAGGGGAGGAGAAGAACCGTGGGGGATGGGGAGGGGAGGAGGAGAACCGTGGGTGATGGGGAGGGGAGGAGGAGAACTGTGGGTGATGGGGAGGGGAGGAGGAGAACCGTGGATGATGGGGAGATAGTGCAAGAGGTGTGAACAGATACAGAGAGTTAGTGCTCTCTCTCTCTCTCTCTCTCTCTCTCTCTCTCTCTCTTACCTTAACGACATTCTGCCATATCTTATTCATTATTTTCCAACCATCTTCCCACTCTCTCTCTCTCACTCCCACTCCTCTCTCTCACCCCACTCCTCTCTCTCACCCCACTCGTCTCTCTCACCCCACTCCTCTCTCTCACCCCACTCTCTCTCTCACCCCACTCTCTCTCTCACCCCACTCCCTCTCTCACCCCACTCCCCCTCTCTCACCCCACTCTCTCTCTCTCACCCCACTCTCTCTCTCTCTCACTCCACTCCTCTCTCTCACCCCACTCCTCTCTCACCCCACTCCTCTCTCTCACCCCACTCCTCTCTCTCATCCCACTCCTCTCTCTCACCCCACTCCTCTCTCTTACCCCACTCCTCTCTCTCACCCCACTCCTCTCTCTCACTCCACTCCTCTCTCTCACCCCACTCCTCTCTCTCACCCCACTCCTTTCTCTCACCCCACTCCTCTCTCTCACCCCACTCCTCTCTCTCCCCCACTCCTCTCTCACCCCACTCCTCTCTCTCACCCCACTACTCTCTCTCACCCCACTCCTCTCTCTCACCCCACTCCTCTCTCTCACCCCACTCCGCTCTCTCACCCCACTCCTCTCTCTCACCCCACTCCTCCCTCTCTCTCTCACCCCACTCCTCTCTCTCACCCCACTCCTCTCTCTCACCCCACTCCTCTCTCTCACCCCACTCCTCTCTCTCACCCCACTCCTCTCTCTCACCCCACTTGTTCCCACTTCCTTAACACCAGTGACCCCGCCGCCTACCCCCCCCCCCTTCCCCACTAATGCCTTTGATATGACCTCATTAAACTGACCAAGAGGACGTCTTCCCAATACACCCCCACCCATCTATCCCTACCCACCCACCTATCCCTATCCACCCACCTAACCCTCTCCACCCACCCACCCACCTATTCCTCCCCATCCCACCTACCTACCCTCATCACCCAGTCCACCCGAACCCCCTCTCTTCTCACCCAGTCCACCCGAACCCCCTCCCTGCTCATCCACCCACCCTCTCTTCTCACCCACCCACCCACCAACCCACCCACCCACACTTGTCTTTGGAATTCCCCCACTGAACTTCTATTACTTCTTTTTATTACAGGATGAACAAGGTCACCCCGACAGGTTATCTATTACAAGAACCTGAACCATTGACGTCAGGCCAATCTTGTTCTTACTTGAGGTTTATTACTGGGAATTTTTTTTTTTATATATAGATGGATGTTAAGTTGAACACAAAGCACGTACACACACACACGTACACACACACACGTACACACACACACGTATACACACACACGTATACACACACGTACACACACACACACACGTACACACACGCACACACACACACGTGCACACATACACACACGTACACACACGCACACACACACACGTGCACACATACACACACGTACACACACGCACACACACACACGTACACACATACACACACGTACACACACACACACACGTACACACACACACACACGTACACACACGTACACACACACACACACATACACACACTCACACGTACACACACACACACGTACACACACACACACACACGTACACACACACACACACGTACACACACACACGTACACACACACACACGTACACACACATACACACACACACACACGTACACACACACGTACACACACACACGTACACACACACACTTACACACACACACACGTACACACACATACACACACACGTACACACACACACGTGCACACACACACGTACACACACACGCGTACACACACACGCGTACACACACCTGGTCTTCCTCCCTAAATGCCACACAACGTAAACACCTAGAAAAAGTGCAAAAGAGGGCATGCAAGATTATTCTCTCCTCCTCCTACTCCACATATCAAGAAGCGCTCAACACACTGACCCTTTCGACTCTCACTGACCATCACCACGACCTCATCTGCAAATTTGGTAAGAAGCTTCTACACCATCCCCGACACCGGCTCCTACTACCACCCGAGGTCCCTTGTCCGAGAATTGCTGTTCGACACCACAACCGCATCCAGCCCATACGTGCACGAACTGATCGCTATAAGAACAGCCCAGTCCCAACCATTGTAAAAATTATCAATAACTTGTAATACTGTAACACTGTCACTATGTTGAATTGAACTGTAGTTTGAGCTTTTCCCCATCTAAGTTATTATATGTCTTATTTGTGTCACTTATGTTACTTGTATATTATTTGTAATTCGTAACCCACTCCCCAAATATGTAACTGTATATTTTCAGCCTTCTGGCTGCCAAGCTCTTTCAATAAACCGTTAATTATTATTATTATTATTATTATTATTACACACACGTACATGCACACACACACACGTACACACACACACACGTACACACACGCACACACACACACACACGTACACACACGCACACACACACACACACACACACGTACACACACACATGTACACACACACACACACACAAACGAGAGAGAGAGAGAGAGAGAGAGAGAGAGAGAGAGAGTGGTTGAGTGAGTGAGTGAGTGAATCTCTCTCTCTCTCTCTCTCTGGTTATTTCCACATTGTTCCATTTATTTCCTTGTGTTATGAAGCTGTCGACAGGATGAATCAAGACTGAAACTGCGCAGTTATCTCTTGGGCAATACCGAGAAGGGGGAGGGTGGTTGGGTAGTTAGGGGAGGTGGGGAGGTGGACTGAGGGGGGATTATGAGAAGTGGTGTGGGGGTGGAGAGGGAGTGAGTGGGTTGGAGTAGTGAGTGAGGAGAGGGGGGAGAGAGAGAGAGGGAGTGAGTGGGTAGGAGTAGTGAGTGAGGAGAGGGGGGAGAGAGAGAGAGGGAGTGAGTGGGTAGGAGTAGTGAGTGAGGAGAGGGGGGAGGGAGAGAGGGAGTGAGTGGGTAGGAGTAGTGAGTGAGGAGAGGGGGGAGAGAGAGAGAGGGAGTGAGTGGGTAGGAGTAGTGAGTGAGGAGAGGGGGGAGAGAGAGAGAGGGAGTGAGTGGGTAGGAGTAGTGAGTGAGGAGAGGGGGGAGGGAGAGAGGGAGTGAGTGGGTAGGAGTAGTGAGTGAGGAGAGGGAGGAGAGAGGGAGGAGGAGAGAGATACCAAAGTTAATAAACGACTGTTAAAGCCCTTATAAATCTATCTATCTATCTATCTATCTGCCTATATATGTCTGTCTGTCTCTCTCTAGACCAGAAACAAAATCCCTCAATCTTTAAATATATTATAATTATCAGTGAGGTCAGGAAGAGAGGGTAATTAATATACTCTATAATTTAATCGGAGGACGAACCAAGATGAATACGAATTGGTGCGTTAAGACATACTGGAAAAACCCCCACTGAGTTAACATTATCAGTCATGTAAGGAAAGGCGATTAAATGATGTATAAATATATAGAATTTCATAATGTGATGTAAGGAATGGACACACACACACACACACACACACACACACTCTTACGAAATCATGACATAATCACTTACTTAAGATACATAAAAACACTCATATAACCAAGAGAGTTGTTCACCTGTCTTATCTCAGGTGTACACAAGAGCTTTGATGAGGTGTTACTGGAGGCTCGTTAATTGATCAGGTGAGGTGGGCCATGACGTCACTACATGCTTGCCCCTTTAATTATCTTTTTATTAAGGATATATTAGTCGTTTGTTTACTTTATTATCTCCCCCCACTCACCTTCATCTCCCCCCACTCACCTTCATCTCCCCCACTCACCTTCATCTCCCCCACTCACCTTCATCTCCCCCCACTCACCTTCATCTACCCCCACTCACCTTCATCTACCCCCACTCACCTTCATCTCCCCCCACTCACCTTCTCTCTACACCTTTCTTCACTCACCACTCTACCCCTTTCACATCCTTCACCTCTCCACTTCTCATAATTATCTCATTAGTTACCTTCTTCCTCCTGGTGTGGTCATGTACTGTCCCCACCACTGACTGTACCTGATGTGTGTCCGCTAAGATACTTATCAACGAAGTAGATCTCATTTCACTGAGTTTCTGTGACTTGGAGGGGTGGTGGGAAGATCAGACACCCTTTTAAGTTAGGTTGGATTGACTTGGGTTGAGTTAGAACAGGTTTGGTTGGGTTGGATTGGGTTGGGTTGTGTTAGGTTAAAGGTAAGTTAGTTTTGGTAAGGTTAAGTTCGGTTGAGGTAGGTTAGGTTAAGTTCAGTTGGGGTAGGTTAGGTTAGGTTAAGTTGCGTTGGGGTAGGTTAGGTTAGGTTACATATAATAATTGATATCTTTATGTGAGGGTCATGTCGTGCAATGTGAACGTTTGATAAGATAAAGTTGAATCTTGTCTGTTGATACGAACATTGATAACATAAGAGTAAAGGGAATATCCGTGTGTCTATTGGTCCATACTTGCCGGCGTTGTTTACACCCAACCCTTATCGCTCATACACCTGTCTAGTGTACAGTATATACGAAGCTTCCCAACGAGTATAGAGTTGATAATTCTGTGTCACGCATCTATAACTCTATTTCCAAACCAATATTTACTTTGGGGGGAGGGGGTGTGGAAGCAATTTGACCCAGCATAGCATAAGAACATAAGAATGGAGGAAACTGCAACGGGCCTATTGGCCCATACTGGGCAGTCCCGTTTACACCCAACCCCTATTGCTCACATAAGCATCCAACCTATGTTTGAAGCTATTCAGCGTATTCGAGTTAATGATGATATTTGGTAACTTGTTCCATTCATCCACTACTCTGTTTCCAAACCAGTGTTTACCTATTTCCCGCCTAAATCTAAATTTGTCTAATTTAAAACCATTGTTACGAGTTCGCTCCTGGTTGGATAGTTTGAGTACCTTTGTAATGTCCCCTTTGTTTAGCCCTGCCTTCCACTTTCCACCTCTATCAGGTCGCCCCTCGCTCTACGTCTCTCAAGGGAGTGCAAATTAAGAGATGATTATTTCTAGTAGAGTCTGTTGTATTAAACGCCAATAGGATCTGGTCCTCTCAGTCGGTCACCCATAGTGAAACCTCTATTTAACGGACAATATGGAGAGGAGAGTCCATTATATCGAGAGTCCGTTATATCGAGAGTTTGTTAGATGTATAACGCATTTAACGGATTATATGGTGATAGAATTCCGTTATAAAGAGGGTTCACTGTACTAACAAGACCCATCATTAAGGTCTAAATCTAAATATATCTACTAATTTAAAGTAACCTTAGTCATTATCACCTTTATTTAATATGGGACAACCTAACCTAACCTAACCTAACCTGACCTAACCTAACCTAACCTAACCTATATTACATCACAGTTCAACCTTTCCTTCATATCAGTCATATTTCTTATTATACAATCACTCAAAAAAACAAACTCTCTATACCAAATTGTGTTGAAAAAATATGACACAACTGATGAAGGATTTTGACAACCCTACCGAGACAACAGGAGTCATAGTGTTCATTGTGAAAATTATCGATCACCCTAAGTAAAGATATTTTTTTTGAGTGACTGTACATCTCTCCTGTAAGATTCTATTAAGTACACAGAGTAATTAATACAATCATGATCATTCTACACCATGTACTATAGGTGTATTAAGTTACTTTATTAGTTACTGTATACCGGTGAAGTGTCTTTACAACTGTGTGTAGATAAGACAACTGATAATAAGTCTGTTTATGGCCAGGTTGAGGTAGTTAGGTAAGGTGTTTATCAGTATATATCGAAGATGAGATAACCTTTCCCTTCTTACACTTCAGTTTATTTAGTTATTTTTACTCAGAATTGTATTTATTTTAGTGTTGTCTGTCCTCCTATGGTATTTATTGCAGTATGGATATTTTTTATACTTCGATTTCACTTGTGTTTGATTTTTATTAATTAATGGGTATTTGTATATACATTTTTATAATTATTTGGTGTTTATATTCCGTTTAGTGCAGTGATTATTAAACCTTTTTGCTCCCTGCCCACTTATGAATTGACCTCTGACCCCTGCGAATTGACCTATGACCCCTCTGACCCCTACAAATTGACCTATAACCCCTCTGACCCCTACAATTTGATCCCTGACCCTCCTGACCCCTACAAGTTGACGTATTGACCCCTCACCCACCCCCCCCCACCCCCAATATTCAGTGTACTAAAATTATACTTGATCATTTCATTGATTTATCTTGAAATTCAAAACAAAACCCAGAAATTTCTCATTTAGAAGTTAATTTCCTCTGACACATTGGAGCTTTGAAGAGTAACATCACAGTTCTTTGTACATGACCTGAGTTAATGTGATGGTGTTGGGTGTGGTGTGGTGACGGGCGTGGTGTGGTGTGCCCATGGAAGCTCGCTCTCCAGTGGTGATATACCGGTGTGAATCATTAGTACTCATTAGCTGTGACTCTTTATAACATCTTGTGATATTATGTCCAGTACGTAAGGTTACTTCCATGTACTATGTAGTGGTAGAAAGAAAATTAGAATGAGAGCACCTGAAGATTAGTACCCCTAGTTTATTTCACCTGATGATTCATCATTCTAACCCACACCTAACCAAATCAAACTAAACTTAACTTAACGAATCTAGCATAACATAACAACATAACATATAACATAACATTTAACATAACATATAACATAACATATAACATAACATAAAACATAACATAACAACATAACATATAACATAACATCACAACATATAACATAACATAACAACATAACATAACATATAACACAACATAACATATAACATAACATAACAACATAACGTCACAACATAACATATAACATAACAACATAACAACATAACATAACAACATAACATAACAACATAACATAACATATAACATAACATCACAACATAACATCACAACATAACATATAACATAACATAACAACATAGCATAACATATAACATAACATAGCAACATAGCATCACAACATAACATAACATATAACATAACATAACAACATGACATATAACATAACATAACAACATAGCATCACAACATAACATAACATATAACATAACAACATAACATCACAACATAACATATAACATAACATAACATCACAACATAACATATAACATAACATAGCAACATAGCATCACAACATAACATAACATATAACATAACATAACAACATAACATCACAACCTAACATATAACATAACACAACCAATCTAACTTGGGTAACACCATATGAAATAGTGTCGAGTACACACATTAACCTTCCTAAATATAAAGGTAAAAAACTTGGAAGAATGACTGTGTGTTGGGTACAGAGAAGTCTCGGTTTTATATGACTGTCAGCATGAACGAGCATGACAACTGAATTTAGCGTCGAGTGTGATGTTGGGAAGGTGTGTGTGTGTGGTGTGTGTGTGTGTGTGTGTGTGTGTGCGTAATAGTAATAATAATAATAATAATATTAATAAACGTTTTATTAATAGAGTTGCAGCCGGTGGGTGAAAATATACAAACTTACATGTGATTTAGACATAATAATATACGTTCAATACATTTACAGGGCTGTACAGTACATAAATCAGGAGTTGTTTATTATTTTAACAATATAGATGGGATAGTGTATTCTTATATCTATCAGTGCGGGCTCTTATGGGCTGAATTTTGTTGTAGTGGCGAACTGCGCGAGGTGGGCGGGGAACTGCAGGTGGCAGTAGGTGGCGATACCGAGGATGGTGCAGTAGTCCACTGCCAAACCTTGCTAGTGCATGGTGGTGGAGGTCACTGAGGGATGACATTTCCAGGGTGGAGAGAGCGATGGTGTAGCCGGAGTAGTCTGCGCCGAGCATGATTCTGCAGGCCCTTTTCTGTACCTTCTCTAGCTGACGTTGTTGGGTGGAGTTGAGAGAAGACGACCAGGCTGGTGACGCATACGTTAGTTTAGGGAGAATAAAGGCGTTGTAGATAGTCTTCAGCTCTGACGTGGGTGTCCCAAGTGACCTGAGTCGTCGTAGCATGTAGAGTCGGTATGAGGCTGCCTTGATTGTGTTATTTACATGGGCCTTCCAGTCCAGTTTGTGGTCTACTGTATAGTTACACTCAGTAATTGAGAGCGAGTGTGAGTATACCGTAATTGAGAGCGAGTGTGAGTATACAGTAATTGAGAGCGAGTGTGAGTATACAGTAATTGAGAGCGAGTGTGAGTATACAGTAAGTGAGAGCGAGTGTGAGTATACAGTAATTGAGAGCGAGTGTGAGTATACAGTAATTGAGAGCGAGTGTGAGTATACAGTAAGTGAGAGCGAGTGTGAGTATACAGTAATTGAGAGCGAGTGTGAGTATACAGTAATTGAGAGCGAGTGTGAGTATACAGTGAATGGTGTTTGATTAAGGGATAAAAGATAGTATTCAAGAATATTTTAATCAAGACTACGGCTCAAAGTTTGCCTTGTGCTGTTTACTATACCAGCTTATCGGTACACTCTTATCTACATCTTGAGGGTGTAGCTTGTGGTATCAGACAGACTATTGAAAGATAAGGTTAGTACACACGTTCCCCGCCTACTTGTCCTTTGGAAGGTCGCCTGTACACGTCATATCGTACGATGGAAGACCACACGTTATCTAACTGCGTGTACGACCCTTCACCCTCCCCTCCCTCCGTCCCTCCACTCCCTCTCTCGTGTAAAGATAACATACTTAGATAACAAGTTTAGATAACATGTGTAGATAGCGCGAGTAGATAACGTAAAATATTTAGATCAGGCGAGGGAGAGTAAAGTTCGTTTTCGTGGTTAGCTAGAGTCCGAGGTCGTCTTCTCCCTGGCGAGTTGTCCTGTGGGAAGTATTTGGGTATTAAGTGTAATAAGAATGTTAGCGGGTTATATCTGGTGTACTGAGTCCTGCAGGCACGCGGGTCTATATATATTTCTGGTTGTCTGCATAATGTATAATGTTATTAGACTCTAGGGTACAGGAAATCGTATGCAAAGGCTTAAAACTTCGTACTCAAGGGGTAAGTCATCGTATTCTAAAGGCTATCGTACTCTAGATATTAAGCCATCGTACTTTTGGGGTTAAATCGTCGTACTTTGGGGGTTAAGTCACCCTATTACAGGTGTTAATCAGTTTGGGTATTGGTAAGCACAGGTAAGGAATGTGATTAACCATACTAACACAGGGTAGTTGGAGCTGTTCCCCCTGTGTCTGGATAGTTGAAAGGGAGTTAACTCATTTTGCTAGAGTAATGCAGGTATAAAGTGAGCAACAACAACTCAGTATTGGCGTGGGTGAGCCTTGTGTGTGCTGTTGTTGGGTTTTCATGGCGGGTCGACGAGGGTATAGGAAGGGGTTATATTACTGACACGGGATAAGTTATGTAGTCCACTTTTTTGTCTTGTTTCTCTATCAATCAGTTGGGTTGTGAGGATGAACGTGTGAGGTGCTGCTGCTGTCTCACCCTGGGTATCACTCACACACACACACTACAACGTTTGATGCAGTCCTGACAAGGTCTCTTTTAACTCCCTAAGGATTATTTATGTCACCGTGATGCAGCTGACGCAATATGATGGTTGTGGTCGCTGCCATCCTGGGTAAAGTTATTGACTGTGCGAGGCGAAGGGGGAGGTAAGGGGAGGGAGGAGAGGGAAGGCAGGAGGGGGGAGGGGACTATGTGAAAGGATGTGGAAGACTGAAGTAACAGGGGTGAGGGGGGAGAATGAGGGCGGTGTTTAGTGACATACAACAGTAATGTCAGGGTTAGCTCCTGACAGCCCTCCCCTACAGACACACACGGCCTCAAACTACTGCTCCTCCATCTCTTGTAAATTTTAGATGGTGTGACCCCCTTAGCACCTCGCATTAGGCAAGCAGAGAGTTTCTTAACGGAAAGGAATATAGTAGTGACTTTTCCAATAATAAGGGAAGGGAATATTGTCCCTCCGTCCTACAATACGTACAGTACGAGCTGATTTTTGTGAAGCACCTTTAGTCAGACAGCCGTGAAGCCTCGGGTAGCTCTAAAGTACTGCTACATCGTATTAAAAGTTATCACCACTTGACCCAACAGACGCCAATGCGAGTCCTGAGGTTGACCACTGGATCAGGTGCCCCAAGTCGACCCAAACCAGAGCAAAAGAAAGGTGTTAGTTAGGGTGTAGTGCCAGTCATGTTGTCTCTTGGTATCGTCTTCAGTGTACTATATCCACACTGTACTTAACAAATCGTCAGATCTTTGGTTACCACTTTCACTTATTATTAATTTTTATTTTGTGTTAACCTTTACATTAAACTTATTATAGAAAGAAGTTAATTTTGTGGTAAGTATAAGAAACTTGGCGTCTAATTGCAGTTAGTTGAGTTTGATCGGACACAATCTTTTAGTTTCGTTCTATAAAGTTATTTCTTTTTATTTTGTTTACACGCTTACTTAGTTATCTCGGACGTGTAAAGTACCCACCTGCCCATCAACCTTTTTTATTTTTTTGGTCTAGTGGTAATTATTGACATTCATCAGGTAAGACTTTCACCTGGGTGTTGAGGCTGCCAGTGTACACAGTTGTCTGGCCGAGCACGTGGCACATGTGTTGGGCCAGTGAGCCGTATATTGCTTTTTGAATGAGTGTGTGTGTGTGTGTGTGTGTGGTGTGCGTGTGTGTGTATTTTTTGTGTGCGTGGTGTGTTGTGTGTGTGTGTATCAGACCCTATGCGCGCGCACCTCGTGGTGTCGGCTGTGTGGTAGTGATGACGTGACGGTGACGTCATAGGGCCGCCAAGAGCAGCTCACCCCGACATACCTCAGGGGAGGGCGGGCAGCGGCTGGCACTTACCACACGTGATTTACATCTTCCCTCTCACGCTACGGAGGATCAAGGTGACGGTGTGTCTGTATTGGTGATAAATTGTGGAATGACTGGTGGTTGGTGGTCCTGGGCGGTGGCGGTGTGGCAGGGGGCGCGGGTTGTCTACATTCCACGGGTAGATCACGTGACCACAGGATGACTGGACTGGGGCTTGTAGGAAAGGTCGGGAGTGGTGACGTCACCCCCCCGTCTCCCCTCCTCCCCCTCACCCTCGTATTAACAAATCCCGCCCATGCTGTGTGCTCGCGACGCGCCAACCTCACCTCTGTGCTTCGACACCCACACAGTATATTGTCTTGTCCACGTGACGGCCGCAGTATGTTCTCGAATATAACACACGATAACTCATTTACTGAAACAAACATCAATTACGGACACTATTTACACTATTTAGATATTTTTTTTTTAATTAGAGGTAGAGGAAGAAGTAATTAGGTACATGCAGGTGATGGAGGGCAGGTGAGTGGGACCGCTGACACGCTGCTCGGGTGTGGTGTAATACTTGGTGACGTCACTCACTCACCATGACGGTGCTGGGGGGGAGGAGTAGGGGAGGTCCTCGAGGCAAGCTTAACTGGTCTCTTTGTGGGAGTTTGTGGTGTGTGTGTGTGTGTGTGTGTGTGTGGCATTAGGTGGTGATAACGGTGCTGCTGCTCTCTCTCTCTCTCTCTCTCTCTCTCTCTCTCTCTCTCTCTCTCTCTCTCTCTCTCTCTCTCTCTCTCTCCCTCGTTATGTGTGACCTACTGTTCACATTGAAACTGTGTTATTGAGTTGTATACAGTATTTCCAGTTTTTAGGGTGCGCTTGAGAGAGAGAGAGAGAGAGAGAGAGAGATCTGCAGTTTTACACATGAGGCAGGTGTAGGGCCGCCTCATGTGTACTACCAAAGGCCGCGTCGTGGTAGTAGCGGTAACAGCACATCACCCGCCAGTCTCTCTCTCTCTCTCTCTCTCTCTCTCTCTCTCTCTCTGATACCTGAGGAGTTAATGTTGTATATTACGTGGATACAGCGGCAGATAGATAGATAGATAGATAAACAGACAGACAGACAGACGGGTGTAGAGACTCGACCATTGTTTAACACCGCGAACCGGAATTGTGAGAACGAGTCTTGGTTTTTCTCCTCGTGGAAGCTACTATGTCTCGATGGCTTATGGCTGTGTGTGTGTGTGTGTGTGTGTGTGTGTGCCACTGAGATAAGTACACAGCAGAAAAATTAGATGTCAAGAATGTGTTAAGAATTAAGATCGTCGCCTTAGTTACTATCTGTAGGTAAGCCCTTTTATCTGTGAGTACATTTAGCCTCCGGAAAATGACAGGAGGTAGACCCCAGGTAACTATAAGTTTGTTTAGACGTGTTGCTGATTATGTTTGTGTCATGGAGAGTGAGGCGAGATTCTCTATAAACACGTGTCAGGCTCGACCCTATACCTTACCTGCTGCTGGGTGATGGGGCACAGCCTCTCTCTCTCTCTCTCTCTCTCTCTCTCTCTCTCTCTCTCTCTCTCTCTCTCTCTCTCTCTCTCCCCGCGCCACACACACCGGAAGCATAACTGCCCCTCAGTCAATAGTAGTCGCCGCTGTTGACTTGTTCCAGGATAACTTATTATGTGGTCATGACTCTTGCCACCAATACCTCATGTGCTTTTGTAGTGGTGGTGGTGGTGGCGGCATGGCACATTGAGAACACCAGGTAGTTGTGCGGTGTCATAACCTGATAATACTGGTGGGTAAAATGTCTTGTCGTAACCATCCACCTACGCTAGGTCTTTTTCTTCTTATTTCCCTCTTCTTTCTACATTTCCCCCCCCCCCCCCCGTCCCCTTTCCCTCCCTCATCGTGAGAGAGGCCCGGTGTGACAGATGGAGGGAGGGAGGGAGGGAGTCCAGGGAAACAAGTCAAATGCCAGCATACTACCCGATATCTCCCTCCCCCCTCCCTATCCCCATCCCTCCCTCCTCCCCACCCCTCCCCTTATCACCCCTCCCCCCCATCATTTCCCAATCACCGGGACAGTTCAGACGAGTTAACTGTTGGTGTTGCCAAGTGACTCTACCATCCACGTGGTCACACACACACACACCTTGGTTCTTATGACACACCACGTGATCCTTATGACACACCACGTGATCCTTATGACACACCACGTGATCCTTATGAGACACACCACGTGATCCTTATGAGACACACCACGTGATTCTTATGACACACACCACGTGGTTCTTGTGAATCACACACACACACACAGAGACAAAGCGTCACGTGACAACTGATAAACCAGTTTACAAGACCGGCTCCCTTTAGCCAGCGAGAACACGACCAGATCAGAGCCATAGTTAACTTATATGTTCACTCCATTATACCGACAGCTAGAAAAATTAATAATAATAATTAATAATAAACACAATAATATTAATAACTACAATAATAATAATAATAATAATAATAATAATAATAATAATAAAAATAATAACCACAATAATAATAATAATAATAATAATAATAATAATAATAGACAATAGGTAATATGTACTTTAGGATGGTAACCTCTTATTAAAATTCCACCGTCTGTATACACTGTAAAACAAGTATCTTCCCGGACACTTTCCATGTATTTTGAAATGAGCATTACGACTGGTGTTGTCTTGGTAAGGTTCTCAAACTACTTCGCGCACTGAGTCATATTGTTTCACATACAAAGTGGTAAGATATTTTTTTTTTTACCTTGTGTACTTATGATAACCACAAGGTCTTTATTATGACTTTACACACCTTTCTTAGTACAATTTTCCTAATTTTAAATATTTTGTGTATCTTGCAAGCACTAAAGGACTTGTAAATACAGCTTATCAAGTCCCTGGATGACAGTGAGAGATCTAATCATGGGCTGGAAACTGTCTACTCGTGGTCGTATTGAAGGTTCCATGTTTGACTACGATTAAGGCGCTTCCCAGCCAATGATTATCAGGTCAAGTAATCGACGGTTATGGTTGGCAGTGCTTATATGCCGCTGAGAAATATTGTCCGCCAGAAAAAAAATATCACCTCACCAGCAGCCAAACTTTCCCAACCATGAAATAGAAATATAATAAAAAAGATAGAAAAAAAAAGTCATACATGATTTCTTGAGGCTGTACACATTTAATGAGACGGGTAGCCATTATACTTTAGATGGAGTGGGGGGGGGGGGGGGGAGGGAAGCTTAGTGGGGTATTCGCCACCTCACAACACCACTTTTTTCAACACCCCAAAATAGTTTAACACAATGGAGTGGTGAGGTGAGGTGAGGTGCCTATGGCCAGCTGCTGCCTCTTATACTGAACCTTATTTTGTATTTATTTATCATTAATTTGTCTCAGCACCACCGCCTGTGACTGTCCTCGCCATCTTCTCAGTTTGTCTGTTGTTCTCGGCGCGGTTCTCTCCCGCCTCAGGTTTCTTTTGGTTATTTTTGTCTGTGTGTCGTCAACCCAGTGAGAGCCTCTCCTTACCTGACTCATGACTGTTTCCCGTGTGTCAGGGTGGTAACGTCTCTCCCCTGGCTGGTGGTGGCAGCGTTCACCCCTGGCTGGTGGTGGCAGCGTTCACCCCTGGCTGGTGGTGGCAGTGTTCACCCCTGGCTGGTGGTGGTAGCGTTCACCCCTGGCTGGTGGGGGCAGTGTTGACCCCTGGCTGGTGGTGACAGTGTTCACCCCTGGCTGGTGGGGGCAGTGTTCACCCCTGGCTGGTGGTGGCAGTGTTCACCCCTGGCTGGTGGGGGCAGCGTTCACCCTGGCTGGTGGTGGCAGTGTTGACCCCTGGCTGGTGGTGACAGTGTTCACCCCTGGCTGGTGGTGGCAGTGTTCACCCCTGGCTGGTGGGGGCAGTGTTGACCCCTGGCTGGTGGTGGCAGTGTTCACCCCTGGCTGGTGGTGACAGTGTTCACCCCTGGCTGGTGGTGACAGTGTTCACCCCTGGCTGGTGGGGGCAGTGTTCACCCCTGGCTGGTGGTGGCGGTGTTCACCCCTGGCTGGTGGTGGCGGTGTTCACCCCTGGCTGGTGGTGGCAGCGTTCACCCCTGGCTGGTGGTGGCAGCGTTCACCCCTGGCTGGTGGTGGCAGTGTTCACCCCTCGCTGATGGTGGCGGTGTTCACCCCTGGCTGATGGTGGCAGTGTTCACCCCTGGCTGGTGGTGGCAGTGTTCACCCCTGGCTGATGGTGGCAGTGTTCACCCCTGGCTGGTGGTGGCAGTGTTCACCCTGGCTGAGGGTGGCAGTGTTCACCCCTGGCTGGTGGTGACAGTGTTCACCCCTGGCTGGTGGTGACAGTGTTCACCCCTGGCTGATGGTGACAGTGTTCACCCCTGGCTGGTGGTGGCAGTGTTCACCCTGGCTGGTGGTGACAGTGTTCACCCCTGGCTGGTGGTGGCAGTGTTCACCCTGGCTGATGGTGGCAGTGTTCACCCTGGCTGGTGGTGGCAGTGTTCACCCCTGGCTGGTGGTGGCAGTGTTCACCCCTGGCTGATGGTGGCAGTGTTCACCCCTGGCTGGTGGTGGCAGTGTTCACCCTGGCTGGTGGTGGCAGTGTTCACCCCTGGCTGGTGGTGGTAAGAAACTTTCTTGTAATAAACCAAAATAGACTTAAATGAGGAGGTGTGCCGTGTCCTTCTGGCTCGTAGGAGACGTTTAGGGGTCACCTGGCCCCTGGCGAGGAACGGACCAATCAGCGCTCAGTCCACACCACAACCCTCAGTGACGTCACCTAACTCTTCCCCTGCCCCTGTACACACACACAACACACACACACACACACACACACACAAAAACGAACCCGAAATATTTCCTTTTTGGCGTCTCTCCCGGGCCTGTCAGGGTGTGGTGGAGTAAATGGAACCTCTAGTTGGTTAATTATGTGTTCTGTATTACATATGTTATCCCCGAGTGAAATAAATATATACCTTTTATACATAATTATACTGTACCGTGGTCTTAATTAGTGTTCGGTTGTTTTATTACACATATTTGAATGAAATGAAGGGAAGTGTATCTAGTCGCTGGGTGTACAGTAAACTAGTGAACAGTTGCGGACATAATTCACTGGACAATTGAGGCAACATCTGGTGCGTATTGAGGGTCGCGTCCTTCAGAGGGATTGTAACACGTATTAAGCTGAATTTTCCTTTGTATTGTGTTTTTTTCTGATATGATTGATGATGGTAAGACGTGTTTATGAGTTGTACAGTGTGTGTGTGTGTGTGTGCGTTCACCAGGATGTACACAGGTGGCAGTAGTGTAACAGAGAGCAGCAGGAACACTTGTGAAATATTATTAACCTTGGTTGTAACTCTTCGCACTTGTTGCTGAATCAATTTTTTTTTTTTGGGTGGGTGTGTGTGTGTAATCAGGAGGAAGTCGCCCATAAGATGAGTTAGAAATATAAGTTGTGTTTATTGGTTTCCTTTTTTGGTATCACACACACACACACACACACACACATTTTTACAGCTGTTGGAATGTATCAGGCCTCCCCACCATCCACCTCCCCGCCCACTGTTCCCTCTCTTCCCAGTTCCACCCCCTCCTCAACCCCTCCCCCCTTCTGTGTCTCCTTGTTCCTCCCCTCCACACATCCTTAATACCCATACTTCCATATTCCCCTCCCTCCTTCCACCCTGTTCCCTACACTCGTATCCTCTCTCCCCTCCTATCATGTTCCTCTTTCCTTCCGCTCGAGTCGTTCTCCATATGCTACCTTCCCCTCCTCCCCCTCCACCCCCCTCCCCTATCCCTAGCGACGGTGATTAGCGGGGAACATTCCTGTGCGGTGTGTGTGGATGACGTCACGGGTTGTAAACAGTGTCACGTGTGGGGGGTAGACACACACACACACACAACACACACACACATACACACACACATACACACACTCTCTCTCTCTCTCTCTCTCTCTCTCTCTCTCTCTCTCTCTCTCTCTCTCTCTCTCTCTCTCTCTCTCTCTCCTGGTGTGTAAAATGACTCTTAACAGTCGTGGAAATACATTATAATTTTTGTAGATGGTGAATGAAGTAATTGTTTTGACGAGAATAATTGTGTGTGTGTGTGTGTGTTAATAGTGCCTTGAGAGAGAGTCGTGGTGAACGTGAGTGAATGATGTTTAATGTTTCCCTGTGTGTGTGTGTGTGTGTGAGGCGGCGGTCAGTGGCCCGTGTAAGCCCTTCACTCACCTTGGCGTGACGCATCAACACAAGTTCTTGGGGGAACCTCCACATGTTACCACCCCCTCCCTTTCCCTCCTCCCCTTCCCCCTTCCCCTCCTCTGCCCCCTCACATTCCCCTCTTCCAGCTGTATCCCCATCTCCTCTTCTTCCCCCTCACCAACCATCCTCCCCCTCCCTACCACCCCAGTTTGCACACCCAGTCTGCCTTCCCCACCTAGTTTGACAACCCCATCTTTCCTCCCCCCATCATCTCCCCAGTTACCACCCCTCTGTCTGCCTCACCTCATACCTACCCCCACCCCCAACCTTACTCCTCCTAGTTCCAACCTGAACCCTCTCCCCTTACACCCCCCCCCCCTATCCCCCCCTCCTTTATGCAGTCTGGCCATGTTCACTTCACATGTTGGTGAGGGAAAGGATGGGTGGGGGGGGGGGGGGTTGAGGGAGGAGGAGGTGGGGGGAAGATGTGCGTGCATGTGCGCGTGTCAGTCTCTCCGTGATCATAATATTTCAGAAACCGGTAAAGTTATTTTCATCAGACAGGTGTTGGTGGGTGGGTGGTGGTTGAGAATGAACTGATTTCTTTATGGAATACGTGTGTGTGTGTGTGTCTGTGTCTGTGTGTGTGTGTATGTGTGTGTGTGTTTGTGTGTTATCAATAAGCTGATTGCCTCTTGGTCAGTCAACAAACAATACGTCTTTAATCTTCTCGAAGCTTTGGTTTTTAAAGACGAAGATCAGCTTAAGGTCACCCATGGATCATGACCTATGGCAGAGAGTCTTGTAAACGAGTTGACCAATGATGACCTTGATTCAGAGGTTAAGGTCAGAATAAGGACGAATAAGCTGTGGAGGGAAAACAAGGGGAAAGTAAGCTGGCGAGGGGAAGAGTAAGCTGATGAGGGGAAACAACAAGGGAAAGAGTAAGCTGTGGAGGGGGAACAAGAAAGGGACGAATAAGCTGTGGAGGGGAAACAAGGGAAAAAGTAAGCTGGCGAGGAGAAGAGTAAGCTTATGAGGGGAAACAACAAGGGGAAGAGTAAGCTGTGGAGGGGAAACAATAAGGGGAAGAGTAAGCTGTGGAGGAGAACAAAAAGGGGAAGAGTAAGCTGACGAAGGGAACAACAAGGGGAAGAGTAAGCTGACGAGGGGAAACAACTGGGGGGGAAGTAAGCTGACGAGGGAAACAACAAGGGGAAAGTAAGCTGACGAGGGGAAACAACAGGGGGGGGGAAGTAAGCTGACGAGGGAAACAACAAGGGGAAAGTAAGCTGACGACGGGAGACAACAAGGGGACGAGTAAGCTGACAGGGGGAGACAACAAGGGGAAGAGTAAGGGGAGGCAGTTAAGATCATGGGCGGGACACGGTGGCTGGCCTGAACGATCCTGTCTCCCCTCGTTATGGTATTTTGGGAACGTGAGGGGAGAGGAGGGGAGGAAGAGGTAGGGAAGAGGAAGAAGAGGTAGGGAAGAAGAAGAAGAGGTAGGGAAGAAGAAGAAGAGGTAGGGAAGAGGAAGAAGAGGTAGGGAAGAGGAGGAAGGGAAGAGGAAGAAGAGGTAGGGATGAGGAGGAAGGGAAGAGGAAGAAGAGGGAGGGAGGAGTAAGAAGAGGGAGGGAGGTGGAAGAAGAGGAAGGGAAGAGGAAGAAGAGGGAGGGAAGAGGAAGAAGAGGGAGGGAAGAGGAAGAAGAGGGAGGGGAGAGGAGGGGAGGTAGGGAAGAGGAAGAAGAGGTAGGGAGGTGTGAGAAGAGGGGGGAGGTGGAAGAAGAGGAAGGGAAGAAGAAGAAATGGTAGGGAGGAGGAAGGGAAGGTGAGAAGGAAGAAGAGGTCTGAAAGGGGAAGTAAAGAAGGGAGAATGACGAAGAAATAAGAAAGAGTTAAGGGAAGAGAGAGGAAGAAGAGGCACAAATGGGGAAGGAAAGGAGGAGGCAGAAGAGAAAAGAAAGGGGGGAGGAAGGGAGGATGAAAAAAGGCAGGGAAGGGTAAGGTAGGGGGAGAAGGGAAGCACCACAAACAGAAAATAAGGGGGACTGAGGGGTAAAGGGAGAGAGGATATTGATAACGATTAGCAACAGAAGACAGATGAAAATAATAATAATAATAATAATAATAATAATGATAATAATAATAATAATAATAATAATAATAATAATCGTAAAACTCTAAATTGGACACTTATGGTGAACTTTGACCCATAAAATCACGCAAAAGGCAAAATTCAAAAGTAAATAAATATATAAAAAGTCGCCAGAGTGATGTGAACCGAGGCATACAGTAGGAGAGAGAGAGAGAGAGAGAGAGAGAGAGAGAGAGAGAGAGAGAGAGAGAGTCGTCCTCCTCCCTGAGATTGGTGTAATATCGATATTAATCAGAATTGCAATATTACCATAGTGTTATATCCACGTATTATTATTATTATTTTTATTATTATTATTATTATTATTATTATTATTGTCGTTGTTGTTATTATTATTATTATCCCCGGAGCGAGACACGGGTTCCTCCTGCCTGAGGTCAGATGTCACAATAAACAGGTGAGAGGTGAGGTGTCGGTCACAGGTGTACACTCGGGTCTGGTCCCCTTGTTCTCACCTGTCCTACACACCTTCTTCTGTCTACTTATTCCCGTCTTACTGTCTCTTCTTTTACTTCTTTTTTTTTTTACTACATATCTTTATATTATTATTTTGTCTTCTCTATTCAAGTTCTCCGTTTGTTCTCTGTTCTTCTTCTCTGTGATTCTTTCCTCTTTCATCATCATCATCACCTCATATTTCTCTGTTTCTCTTCTATTTTCTCCTCGGATCCCTCCACTTCCCCTATTATTCTTTTATCGTCACTACCATTTCTCCTCTTCCTCCACCATCATCACCATTCTTTCATTTCCCCCACCAACATCAACTCCTCCTTCTCCTCTTCCATAATCCGTCCTCCTTCTCTTCTTCTTCTTCAACACCCACCACCTCCTCCCCCTCCCCTCTTCTTTCATTCTCACCGCCACTCCTCTTCCTCCTCACCCCCGCTTCACATGAGTAAGTATGAGGCTCGTGGCCCCGCTTGGCTGCTGCTACGTGTGCCGGGACGTGAGGACTACCCCCCCCCCCCCACCACCCATCTCACCCCTCCTTCATTCCTTGACGCTACACTTACCCCTTCCACCCTCCTCCCCCATACAGCCCTCCTTCACATACCTCTCTCCTCCACATCCCGTTCCCCTCCACGCACTCCTTTCCCTGTCTCTCCCCTCCCCACACTCCAACACTCTCCCCCACTGTCTCTCCCCACACTCCAACACTCTCCCCCACTGTCCCTCCCCACACTCCAACACTCCTGTAAGTATCATCACGTAACATGTACATATTGTTTAAAGAGAAGTTGTATCATTTTACTGTAAGATCATGACTCGTCTTCCTTCTATCTGCTGATGACAGTCAGGTGTAATTACATACCTAATAACACGCCAGCTAACTAGGGCGTAGTCTTACCACACGTCACTTCCTATCGTGGATTACTTCAGCGACAGATTGATGCTGTTAGTTACAAGACTAGCGAGGTCATCCTAAAACTGTATCTTGCTCTTGTGAGACCACACCTGGATTACGCAGTCCAGTTCTGGTCACCGTATTACAGAATGGATATAGAATCCTTGGAAAGAATCCAGAGGAGAATGACAAGACTAATCCCGGGTATCAGGAACCTTGAGTATAGAGACAGGTTAAAGCATCTTAATTTGCACTCCCTTGAGAGACGTAGAGCGAGGGGCGACCTGATAGAGGTGTATAAATGGAAGGCAGGGCTAAACAAAGGGGACATTACAAAGGTACTCAAATTATCCAACCAGGAGCGAACTCGTAACAATGGTTTTAAATTGGACAAATTTAGATTTAGGCGTGAAATAGGTAAACACTGGTTTGGAAACAGAGTAGTGGATGAATGGAACAAGTTACCAAATATCATCATTAACTCGAATACGCTGAATTGCTTCAAACATAGGTTGGATGCTCATATGAGCAATAGGGGTTGGGTGTAATCGGGACTGCCCAGTATGGGCCAATAGGCCCGCTGCAGTTTCCTCCATTCTTATGTTCTTATGTTCTTAAGAGACTTGAACAGCGGTTGTCGAGTAGCACAGACGTTCTTCAGGTTAACAGCACAGAGAAGGTTCTGACGAGAGAACAGCATCTACAGTATACATCCAGTCATATTAATACATCACCCATGGTCCCAACACCCCCTCACTACCACACCCCCCCCCCCCCCACACTACACCTCCCCACACTACAACATTCCCCCATAATCCTTTCCCATCTTACCATCCTTCCCCCAAAGTGCACCCCAACTTCCCCAACCCATTCACCCCTTGTCACCTCCCCCCACCACCGGGACACAGCTGAAAAGTGTTGGGAAAGAGAACGAGGAAGTGGTGGGTGGTGGTGATGATATAATAGGAAAAATCACAGAGAAGAAGAACAGAGAACAAAGCGGAGAACTTGAATAGAGAAAACAAAATAATAATATAAAGATATGGAGAATCAAAAAGGAGTAAAAGAAGAGACAGTAAGACGGGAATAAGTAGACAGAAGAAGGTGTGTAGGACAGGTGAGAACAAGGGGACCAGACCCTAGTGTACACCTGTGACCGATCCTCACCTCTCACCTGTTTATTGTGACATCTGACCTCAGGCAGGAGGAACCCGTGTCTCACTCCGGGGATAATAATAATAATAATAATAATAATAATAATAATAAAAATAATAATAATAACAATAAAAATAATAATAATAATAATAATAACAATGATGATTATACTGAAGCGAGAATGCTACAGGTGTGCATACTGACGTGACCAGAGCAGTAAGAACACATATATAGGAACAACAGGTAAGACACGCACACAGGTACAGACAGACGAGGTAGAGACCAGACAGAGTGCCCCAGTGATCATGACCAAGTGTTGGGGCATGGGGGAGAAAATGAGATGGTTGGAGGAGGGTGAGGTGGAGAGATGGAGGAGGAGGAGGGGTGTGAGGTACAAGGTGAAGGAAATACTCCTACCTACGTCACCACCCACCCCCCCTTTCTCCCTCACACCGGTAGAGGGGTGTGGAGGGGGAGGAGAGTTCACAATGTTTCAACTTTAGTCGCCACCGTCTACTACTGGTGGTGGTAGTTGTGGTAGGGGGTGGTATGGGGGGGTGGGTGGGTGTTAGGGTTACTTAACTATTTCTGGCTAGGCTTGTCTGTCGCAATGTTCTTACCCAGGGAGGACTTGGCCTTGTGAACCTCGAGACCATTTTTGACCGTACGTGACTAGTGGTCCTCGTCTGATAAGTCGTACGTGACTAGTGGTCCTCGTCTGATAGGTCGTACGTGACTAGTGGTCCTCGTCTGATAGGTCGTACGTGACTAGTGGTCCTCGTCTGATAGGTCGTACGTGACTAGTGGTCCTCGTCTGATTGGTCGTACGTGACTAGTGGTCCTCGTCTGATAGGTCGTACGTGACTAGTGATCCTCGTCTGATAGGTCGTACGTGACTAGTGGTCCTCGTCTGATAGGTCGTACGTGACTAGTGGTCCTCGTCTGATAGGTCGTACGTGACTAGTGATCCTCGTCTGATTGGTCGTACGTGACTGGTGATCCTCGTCTGATTGGTCATACGAAAAGCAGCTGTGCCTGAAACCGTGGGTGTGTGTGTGTGTGTGTGTGTGTGTGTGTGAAGTAGGACTGATTTGTAATGAGAGATGAGAGGGAGGGGGCCAACAGGGGAAGAGATGAGAGGGAGGGGGCCAACAGGGGGAGAGATGAGAGGGAGGGGGAAAATGAGGGGGGAGGAGGCTATAACAGAAGAAGAAGAGATAGCGTCATAGTGCTTGTCACCTTCTGGTCGTGATTGTTTGTGCATAACTGGGTGGGTAGGGGGGGGTGGGTAGGGGGGGGTGGGTTGGAGGTAGGGGATGGGAAGGAGGTAGGGGATGGGAAGGAGGTAGGGGTGGGTTTGAGGTAGGGGTGGGTTTGAGGTAGGGGGTGGGAAGGAGGTAGGGTAGGGGAGGAGTGAGAGTTTGGTGGTAGTGGTGGTGAGACACGACTGGTTAAGTACTAGAATCCATGGTGTTACTCTTCACTAATCAGGTACAGGTACAGGTACGGGTACAGGTGCAGGTATAGATACAGGTAAATATAGTAGAATGTTTACCATTTGTTTTACGTCACTCAGTAAGAATGTGGGAGTTACTAAGGTTAATTACTGTACCTCGATTACTTAAGTGTAGGCTGGGGTTTATTCTTTAGGTCTTTTCACAAGTAGTTTAGGTTAGGTTAAGTTAGGTTAGGTTAAGTTAAGTTAAACATGGTTGTAACAGGTTGAGGACGTCGCCAGAGCGTGTGGTGGCTGGTGTTATTCAAACTCTTTAGACCGAACGTGAGATTGTCCACGAAAACCAACCCGTTTGTTGGCCTTTCTACAACACACACACACACACACACACCATTCAGTGTGGTTATGTGTTTTTTCTTTTTTACGGGGATTAGCCCACCAGGGCACAGGTCACTGACCCACATCGGGGCCTGGCGGGCGAAAATGTAATAATAATAATAATAATAATAATAATAATAATAATAATAATAATTCATAGTAAATAAATTTATAATAAAAATACAAATTTGAAAATAAAATAATAAAATAATAATGATAATAATAATAACAATACTTTAATAATAATAATAATGAAAAAAGAGAAACAATATATGTTTGTTGTGTTGCCAGTAGTAAGAGAAACAATTGAGACCCTGCAATTGTGTGTAATTGAGGCAGAAAGACAGATCAGCAACCTGGGACTTGGTCACATATGGCAGCAGGGTCTACCATTAGACAACACATTATGCTTCCAATATCTTCCCAGGCGGTAGTACCTCCCTGTTTGGTAGCTGCCTACTATGTATGTATGTATTTTCGAACCTTCTTTATCATACATGAACGTATTTGTGTGTGTATGTGATGTACCATTATCGTATTCTTAGGTATGTGGATGAACGCTTGTATGTGTGTGTGTGTTTGTGTGTGTGTGTGAATGTGTGTGTGTGCGCTCGCGCGCGCTTACTCAGGATGCCATGTCCTTACATGTGTAAGCGAGTGGTGTGTGTGTGTGTGTGTGTATGTGAGTGAATGCGTGCGTGTGTTTGTGGTCAGGAATGTGGTCTTGGGGAGGGTGCCGGGGGGGGGGGGTGAGAAAGAGAAGACGGGGAGGAGAGAATAGGGAGAACGATGAATATGAGAGAAAGAAGAAAGGGAAACAATAGAGAAGAAATGTTGAGTGAAGGGTAGGAGAAGAAGAGAGAGGGGGGAGGTGAGAGAATAGGAGGTGTGTGTGTGAAGTACAGCCGTGCAGGTGTGGTGGATGGTGTGAGGTACAGGTGTGGTGGCTGGTGTGAGGTACAGGTGTGGTGGCTGGTGTGAGGTACAGGTGTGGTGGATGGTGTGAGGTACAGGTGTGGTGGCTGGGGTGAGGTACAGGTGTGGTGGCTGGTGTGAGGTACAGGTGTGGTGGATGGTGTGAGGTACAGGTGTGGTGGATGGTGTGAGGTACAGGTGTGGTGGCTGGGGTGAGGTACAGGTGTGGTGGCTGGGGTGAGGTACAGGTGTGGTGGCTGGTGTGAGGTACAGGTGTGGTGGATGGTGTGAGGTACAGGTGTGGTGGATGGTGTGAGGTACAGGTGTGGTGGCTGGGGTGAGGTACAGGTGTGGTGGCTGGTGTGAGGTACAGGTGTGGTGGATGGTGTGAGGTACAGGTGTGGTGGATGGTGTGAGGTACAGGTGTGGTGGCTGGGGTGAGGTACAGGTGTGGTGGCTGGGGTGAGATACAGGTGTGGTGGATGGTGTGAGGTACAGGTGTGGTGGCTGGGGTGAGGTACAGGTGTGGTGGCTGGTGTGAGGTACAGGTGTGGTGGATGGTGTGAGGTACAGGTGTGGTGGATGGGGTGAGGTACAGGTGTGGTGGATGGTGTGAGGTACAGGTGTGGTGGATGGTGTGAGGTACAGGTGTGATGGATGGTGTGAGGTACAGGTGTGGTGGCTGGGGTGAGGTACAGGTGTGGTGGCTGGTGTGAGGTACAGGTGTGGTGGATGGTGTGAGGTACAGGTGTGGTGGATGGTGTGAGGTACAGGTGTGGTGGATGGTGTGAGGTACAGGTGTGGTGGATGGTGTGAGGTACAGGTGTGGTGGATGGTGTGAGGTACAGGTGTGGTGGATGGTGTGAGGTACAGGTGTGGTGGATGGGGTGAGGTACAGGTGTGGTGGATGGTGTGAGGTACAGGTGTGGTGGCTGGGGTGAGGTACAGGTGTGGTGGATGGTGTGAGGTACAGGTGTGATGGCTGGGGTGAGGTACAGGTGTGGTGGCCGTGGTGAGGTACAGGTGTGGTGGATGGTGTGAGGTACAGGTGTGGTGGCTGGGGTGAGGTACAGGTGTGGTGGATGGTGTGAGGTACAGGTGTGGTGGATGGTGTGAGGTACAGGTGTGGTGGCTGGGGTGAGGTACAGGTGTGGTGGATGGTGTGAGGTACAGGTGTGGTGGCTGGGGTGAGGTACAGGTGTGGTGGATGGTGTGAGGTACAGGTGTGGTGGATGGTGTGAGGTACAGGTGTGGTGGATGGTGTGAGGTACAGGTGTGGTGGATGGTGTGAGGTACAGGTGTGGTGGATGGGGTGAGGTACAGGTGTGGTGGATGGGGTGAGGTACAGGTGTGGTGGATGGTGTGAGGTACAGGTGTGGTGGCTGGGGTGAGGTACAGGTGTGGTGGATGGTGTGAGGCACAGGTGTGGTGGATGGTGTGAGGTACAGGTGTGATGGCTGGTGTGAGGTACAGGTGTGGTGGATGGTGTGAGGTTACAGGTGTGGTGGCTGGGGTGAGGTACAGGTGTGGAGGCTGGGGTGAGGTACAGGTGTGGTGGCTGGGGTGAGGTACAGGTGTGGTGGATGGGGTGAGTTACAGGTGTGGTGGCTGGGGTGAGGTACAGGTGTGGTGGCTGGGGTGAGGTACAGGTGTGGTGGATGGTGTGAGGTACAGGTGTGGTGGATGGTGTGAGGTACAGGTGTGGTGGATGGTGTGAGGTACAGGTGTGGTGGATGGTGTGAGGTACAGGTGTGGTGGATGGTGTGAGGTACAGGTGTGGTGGCTGGGGTGAGGTACAGGTGTGGTGGCTGGTGTGAGGTACAGGTGTGGTGGATGGTGTGAGGTACAGGTGTGGTGGATGGTGTGAGGTACAGGTGTGGTGGCTGGGGTGAGGTACAGGTGTGGTGGCTGGGGTGAGATACAGGTGTGGTGGATGGTGTGAGGTACAGGTGTGGTGGCTGGGGTGAGGTACAGGTGTGGTGGCTGGTGTGAGGTACAGGTGTGGTGGATGGTGTGAGGTACAGGTGTGGTGGATGGGGTGAGGTACAGGTGTGGTGGATGGTGTGAGGTACAGGTGTGGTGGATGGTGTGAGGTACAGGTGTGATGGATGGTGTGAGGTACAGGTGTGGTGGCTGGGGTGAGGTACAGGTGTGGTGGCTGGTGTGAGGTACAGGTGTGGTGGATGGTGTGAGGTACAGGTGTGGTGGATGGTGTGAGGTACAGGTGTGGTGGATGGTGTGAGGTACAGGTGTGGTGGATGGGGTGAGGTACAGGTGTGGTGGATGGTGTGAGGTACAGGTGTGGTGGATGGTGTGAGGTACAGGTGTGGTGGATGGGGTGAGGTACAGGTGTGGTGGATGGTGTGAGGTACAGGTGTGGTGGCTGGGGTGAGGTACAGGTGTGGTGGATGGTGTGAGGTACAGGTGTGATGGCTGGGGTGAGGTACAGGTGTGGTGGCCGGGGTGAGGTACAGGTGTGGTGGATGGTGTGAGGTACAGGTGTGGTGGCTGGGGTGAGGTACAGGTGTGGTGGATGGTGTGAGGTACAGGTGTGGTGGATGGTGTGAGGTACAGGTGTGGTGGATGGTGTGAGGTACAGGTGTGGTGGCTGGGGTGAGGTACAGGTGTGGTGGATGGTGTGAGGTACAGGTGTGGTGGATGGTGTGAGGTACAGGTGTGGTGGATGGTGTGAGGTACAGGTGTGGTGGATGGTGTGAGGTACAGGTGTGGTGGATGGTGTGAGGTACAGGTGTGGTGGATGGGGTGAGGTACAGGTGTGGTGGATGGGGTGAGGTACAGGTGTGGTGGATGGTGTGAGGTACAGGTGTGGTGGCTGGGGTGAGGTACAGGTGTGGTGGATGGTGTGAGGCACAGGTGTGGTGGATGGTGTGAGGTACAGGTGTGATGGCTGGTGTGAGGTACAGGTGTGGTGGATGGTGTGAGGTTACAGGTGTGGTGGCTGGGGTGAGGTACAGGTGTGGAGGCTGGGGTGAGGTACAGGTGTGGTGGCTGGGGTGAGGTACAGGTGTGGTGGATGGGGTGAGGTACAGGTGTGGTGGCTGGGGTGAGGTACAGGTGTGGTGGCTGGGGTGAGGTACAGGTGTGGTGGATGGTGTGAGGTACAGGTGTGGTGGATGGTGTGAGGTACAGGTGTGGTGGATGGTGTGAGGTACAGGTGTGGTGGATGGTGTGAGGTACAGGTGTGGTGGCTGGTGTGAGGTACAGGTGTGGTGGCTGGTGTGAGGTACAGGTGTGGTGGCTGGGGTGAGGCACAGGTGTGGTGGATGGTGTGAGGCACAGGTGTGGTGGCTGGTGTGAGGTACAGGTGTGGTGGATGGTGTGAGGTACAGGTGTGGTGGCTGGGGTGAGGTACAGGTGTGGTGGATGGTGTGAGGCACAGGTGTGGTGGCTGGGGTGAGGTACAGGTGTGGTGGATGGTGTGAGGTACAGGTGTGGTGGATGGTGTGAGGTACAGGTGTGGTGGATGGTGTGAGGTACAGGTGTGGTGGCTGGGGTGAGGTACAGGTGTGGTGGCTGGGGTACGATTGTAAACAGCTAGAGGGGGGAGTAACAGTAGCTTTCTGCACCACTACCACCATCATACCACCATCACTACCACCACCACTACCACCATCACTACCACCATCACACCACCACTACCACCATCACTACCACCACCACTACCACCATCACTACCACCACTACCACCATCACTACCACCATCACACCACCACTACCACCATCACACCACCACTACCACCATCACACCACCACTACCACCATCACACCACCACTACCACCATCACTTCCACCACCACTACCACCATCACTACCACCATCACACCACCACTACCACCATCACACCACCACTACCACCATCACTTCCACCACCACTACCACCATCACACCACCACTACCACCATCACTACCACCACCACTACCACCATCACTACCACCACTACCACCATCACTACCACCATCACACCACCACTACCACCATCACTACCACCACCACTACCACCATCACTACCACCACTACCACCATCACTACCACCATCACACCACCACTACCACCATCACACCACCACTACCACCATCACACCACCACTACCACCATCACACCACCACTACCACCATCACTTCCACCACTACCACCATCACTACCACTATCACACCACCACTACCACCATCCCTACCACTACTACCACCATCACTACCACCACCACCACCATCACACCACCACCACCACCACTACCACCATCACTACCACCATCACACCACCACCACCACCATCACACCACCACTACCACCATCACTACCACCATCACACCACCACTACCACCACCACTACCACCATCACTACCACCACTACCACAAGACTGAGGTACAGTGTTGTCTAAGGTCGGTGGTTGAGTGAGAGGTGTTTTGGCACTGAGGATGACGTCGTTGTTTGCCGCCTGTCAAGACGGGACCGCGTAAAGGGAGGTACAGTTATGCTGGTAGTCCACCCACCAAATGTTAGAGCAAGTAGGTAGAAGCAGTGACAGCGGGCGGAACAGTAGCAGCAGACGGAGCAGTAGCAGACGGAACAGTAACAGCAACCCGAGCAATAGCAGTAACACAGCAGCTGGAGCCACTCAGGGGAGCAGCCGCAGCGGCCCCCGATAACAGGATTTAACTGGAATCGTAAAAAGCAGGATTTGGGTGATAGCGGCAAGTTTGTGAGCGGCTACCGGAGGGCTACTGGCTGGTGGTGGGGGTAAGGGAGGAGGGGGAGATGGCCTTGGGGACGTGGGGAGGGTACAATTGGAGGAAGGGGGAGATGGGTGAGGAGGCAGAGTGGTAGGGGTAGGAGAGAGTATGTGGGAGGGGGGGGGGTGAGGTTGTTCGGTGTGTCGCGACCTACACGAAAAATTTCAGGCGTTCATCTCCGGTTTGTTGTCTGGAGACGGAGGTGGAGTAGTGTGGTGGCGGTAGTGGTGGTGTTGGCGTGTTGAAGTCTCCCACACCAGCTCTCATCTATCAATACCTGCCTTCTGCCTCACACCCCTCTACACCTCTGTCCCTCCCTCTACACCTCTGTCCCTCCCTCTACACCTCTGTCCCTCCCTCTACACCTCTGTCCCTCCTTCTACACCTCTGTCCCTCCCTCTACACCTCTGTCCCTTCCTCTACACCTCTGTCCCTCCCTCTACACCTCTGTCCCTCCCTCTACACCTCTGTCCCTCCCTCTACACCTCTGTCCCTCCCTCTACACCTCTGTCCCTCCCTCTACACCTCTGTCCCTCTAAATTATATTACATTTATATAATGTAATAATTTAATTCTCTTCACTTAAACTATATTGATGAAAATGTCGCTTATGTTATATTTTTCTATATCTGGTTACTAATAATTTATATATCATCTTACTAATAATTTCTGAATGACGATATAGATAACACCAATAAATTATTTAAACAAATGGTAGTAATTTGAGTGACATGTACACCGAGCAGAGAACCTCACTTCCGGTGCTATAAATCTCCCGCCCACTTACTGTGTGTATGTAACTGTGATTATTTATACTATGATTTAGTGTATTTTCCCCTAATAGACAATTTATCATCACGTGAATTGTAGTAGATAATGAATGTGAACTGTGTGAGGTCGGATTGTTGATGTGTAGCACGTAGACTGTGTGTGTGTGTGTGTGTGTGTGTGTGTGTGTGTGTGTGTGTGTGTGTGCGTGCGCACCTTACGCCCGAGGGAGTGAGCCTTGTGTCTGTTGGCCAGAGTGGAGGAGGTGAAATTCCTGTGTGTGTGTGTGTGTGTGTGGCGGGCCCCTCGCAACGCTCTGCCCAGGAGGGACGTGTTGGCGGGGGAAGAGGAGAGTTGAGGAGTTAGGGGTAGCTGAAGGGGTGGGGCCTTGGAGTAGGGAGGGGAGGAACGGGAAGGGGTAGGGGTCTTGAAGGGGTAGCAGGGGGGAGGAGGAGGGAGGAAGGGGGGCAGGGGGAGGGAGGAAGGACGCGGGAGTATGTTTCTCCATCTCGAGGGCGGAACAGAATTGGTATCTGGTGAGCCCTTATACAGAGGTACCTGGTAAGGGCATAGGGTACAGAAACAGGTATCATTTAACCCGGAAAAATACAACGTGACCAACACCATAACTAAAGTAAGTACTGCTTCAGGTGTGTCAGGTGTGTAAACAAACCATAACAACACCAGGAGGGAAATAGACAGATGAATAATGAGAAAAAAAATGGAAAATCCAAACCAGTTTCGCCAAATTCACAGTGATACCCCCAACCACTGGCATCAACAACGCCCAAGATTAAGTATAAGAACAGAGGCACAGCTTTCTGGGTCTGAACTATCTCCTCAGCGGGCTACTCTAGTCCACCACACCAGACAAGTAATAAGAGAGTGTTAACTATATGCTACACTTCCTCCTTAAAGGTTCTGCCCAAAGAAATAGAACAACACCTGGTTAAATCATTCACCACACCTATATTGACCCGCCCAGCAGAGTGAGTCCCGCCCAAAATACTGAACCTGTAGGTGGTCCTGAACGAGGCCATGAGAAATTCGCCACAGGTTAAAGACACACCTGCACTAGAACCACAGCCGAAATACACAGATCTAGGAATAAGACGGGTCATCCAGCAGGTCTGTATGTCTGTGTCCATACGCTAACTCCAGAAAGACTAATGGTTGGGTCATAAAACATGGCTCGTATGTTCACCCCCGACTTAGCCTGGGCAGGATGTGTGTTGTACTTATGAGGTCAGGAGGTTACATACTGTAGAGCAAAATCGTATATTGGCGTTGGTTAGCACCTAGCCCGAGTGTAGCTTAGTTTGGGTAGGTGAAGATTGATGGTGGTAGTGATGGTGATTTTGAAGGAATATGTGGTGATGGTGTTAATGCGTTGATGGTGATGGTGATGGGGATATGGTGGTCGTGGTGGAGATATGGTGGTAGTTCTGGCGAAGATTATGGTGGTGGCGGCGGTGGCAGAGATTGTGGTGGTAGCGGTGACTGTGGTGGTTGCGGTGATTGTGGAGGAAGGGTTGGTAGAGGAAGGGGAGGATGTGGGGAGGACCGCTGTCTTTGGAAATGATCAAAGAGAGAGGGGGAGACGGGAGGCGGGAGGTGGGAGGTGGTGAATGTAGACTGTAGAGCAAATTATCTTAATGGTGTGTTGATGGCCTCTTCATGCGCAAACACACACACACACACAACAGGAAGCGTGTCGCAGCAGGATGATAACGTGGCTATTTTGGGCGTAAAGAAGTAGATATGACAAGCTCAGAGGCGGGGTGAGGGGGAAGGGGAGGGGCGTAATGAGGGAGAAGTGGGGGTATGATATTGCTGGGGGGGGTGTTGGCGGGGGGGGGGGGCTTGGGTGGTGGTGAGGGGTGTTTTAAGAGTGGGGGAGACCTGGAGTGTGTGTTGTGGGGGGGAGGAAGTCATTCTCACACTCTGACGTTACTACTACTATGCAGCGTATGGAGTAGTTACGCATCTCTCATACGCCAGGTAAATGCATGTGAGTGACGCATTAAGGTAACAGAGGGTAATTTTTTCATAAGATTATCACAGTTACCAATTATTCCTAGCGACCTGCTAGTGAGTTTTGCTAGTGCCACCTCCTAGTGACTCATCATAACAACACCCGCTAGTGACACCTTGTAACTCATCATGACAGCACCTGCTAGTGCCACCTCATAGTAAACTCATCATGACAACACCTGCTAGTGCCACCTCCTAGTAACTCATAATAACAACACCTGCTAGTGCCATCTCATAGTAAACTCATCATGACAACACCCGCTAGTGCCACCTCATAGTAAACTCATCATGACAACACCTTCTAGTGCCACCTCCTAGTAACTATTTCTAGTAACTCATCATATCATCACACCCTATAAAACATGTCAGGTGCCCTAGCATGACTCACTTCTGGATAGATGACATGAAATGAGACTCAGTGTATAATTAATTCACTAAAATTATCCTTAATATTGCTACTTATAACAGGTATGTAATTAGCAGTGTCAGTGACCTTGAACACTGCCTGACCTCGGTAGTGTAGAAGGAGAGGAAACTTGTTGGGGTGTTTTAGATCATTAATGGGATCACCTGAAGATTAACTCCACCCTAGTTTATTTCATCTCATTAAACGCTACCTGGGGTGTTGGGTTAGGTTAGGTTAGGATGAAGTTGAGGTTGATTCCTTGATTGTAGTGAACTGGATAATTTTTCAGTTGGTATATTATTATTATTATTATTATTATTATTATTATTATTGTTGTTGTTGTTGTTGTTGTTGTTGTCGTCCTCGTCGTCGTCGTCGTCGTCGGCTACAGCCTTTAGTAATACCAAACAGTGTCATCAGCGTGAAGCAGGAAGAGACACCAGTACGAGTTTTCCTGTAAATGTTCCTGGTAGTGGGCGACTGACACTGTGCACGTCAGCCACACCACGGCTCACACTGTATACGTCAGCCACACCAGAGCTGACACTGTACGTCAGCCACACCACGGCTCACACTGTATACGTCAGCCACACCAGAGCTGACACTGTACGTCAGCCACATAACCATGGTCGCTCCTACGTAAAAACACTCCCAGCTATTATCATTCAAGTTGAACACGATCGTCCGACACACAATTTGTGGTCAGGTGGAGGAGTGTTGATCTATACCTGAAGGACAGAGAGGCTCGCCCTGGATCTGTCTCACACTAACTTAACTTATGTCTGATTTTTCGGTTTATTCGTTGAGACCATTTATAACAGGATGTTTGTGTGTGACCCTCGTGAGATAGTCTCTCTCTCTCTCTCTCTCTCTCTCTCTCTCTCTCTCTCTCTCTCTCTCTCTCTCTCTCTCTCTCTCTCTCTCTCTCTCTCTCTCGTGTCAGGAATTAGGTGAGAGGTTTGTTTACATGAGCCAGCTGCTGGAGGGAGGAGCCGTGACGTTACCCTCGTCCTCTGCACCACGTACTGGGGTTAACGGGTGCTGAATGAAGAAGCCTGTTCAAGCGACTGTTGATACACTCTTGGGTAAATGATAGACCCGAGCACAGAGACTACGTTATGGCCCCCGGCACGCATCTATCATACTCACTAAGCAGCTCTGTGATTACAAGAAACCCTAAACCGGTTTATCTATCCGACTTGTGATGATTACACTACTTGTTGCGGGGAAGAGTGTTGAACGAGGCTGATACAAGGCGTAGCGAGCGTGCGTAAGTGCGTAATGGTGGGATGAAGGGGAACGCTTGGTTGCGTTGACTGTTCCCACTAGCGCTGTTAAGAGTGTGGGAGCTAGTGACGACTCCTCCAGGTCGGCTAAAATAACCCGGGGACTCTATACACAGAAAACTTACAGTAGAATTTGCAGTTAACACGGTCAGGCATCTTCAGTGTTCATGAATTGGTGTTGACGATTATTATATGTTATCAGGGTTTAAAATTATGTGACAGTAACATGATATGTGAGAGGGACACCGTAAGTGACAGGAACACCATAAGTGACAGTAACACCATAAGTGACAGGAACACCGTAAGTGACAGGAACACCATAAGTGACAGTAACACCATAAGTGACAATAACACCATAAGTGACAGGAGCACAATACGTAACAAGAGCACTAATTTCACCAAGACACTGTAAACATTATTACCACAGGTCCCCCTCATCACCATACCACCATTACTTCATCTCTAGTTCTTATGCTAAACTCCTGACCTCCGACGCTTGGTGTGTGTGTGTGTGAGCGCCCCGTTCTTAACCTCTCACCGGTCTTATTTCCGTCCGTTCTCGATAAGTAAACATTTCTCACCTCTGCTTTTCCTAGTGTTGGCGCGTTGTACCGTTTTTGATCTTGGCAGCTCCCAGGTGTGATGTAAATAGGACACAACCAAGGTAGGAAGGAAACAGCGTACAGTTACTCATAAAAACTATCTGTACAAAATTGTGTTGATAAAATATGACACAATGGACGAAGAATTTTGATAACCATTTCCGAGACAGGAGTCATAGGTTCATTGTGAAATTTTTCGAAGTGGTGAGAAAAAACGTTATGGAAAAGGATATTGTGTGGTTTAAGAAATAAATTTAAGATGGCTTGATAAAAAACGAAAAAAAAAATATATATATAAAATAATAATATTGAAAATTTGGTCATTGTTGGTGAGAGAGAGAGAGAGAGAGAGAAAGAGAGAGACCTTTCATGTATTTACGTTTCGTTATTCTAATACGTGGGTTTTTTTTTCTCTCTTACCTGACTGATGGATGTACTTCGTTCAAGGGGTAATTATGTTTTGTTACAAATGGAGTGTTAATAAATTATCATTACAGATTTATTCATCACTTTTAGTTGTAGGTGTGTTGTAAATTTTCACATGGATGTCAACATTACAAGTACCTGTCTACCCACCCACCCACCCACCCACCCACGCACCCGCCCACCCACCCACCTACCCACCACCACCCACTCTCCTCCACCCACTCTCCTCCACCTACCCATCTACTCAACTATCTACCACCACTGCCACCCATCCACCACCACCCACCCACCCACCCGACCACAGGCGAAGTCAGGGAAAAACCCACCTCTCAGTGGGTGGGTTTCCCCTTGTTGTCATTGAGGTATCTGGTACTTCCCGGGAGCATGATGTTTACCTTCCCATGGTCATTATTATTATTGTCATCATCATTATTATTATTATCATTATTAGTGCTATCATCATCATTATCATCGTCGTTGTAATTATCACATTTTCATCATTATCATCATCGTAAATATCGTATCATTATCATCATCATCATCATCATCATCATGTTTCAACCCCCCCCCCCCCACCCTCCCCCCACGGCACTTTACAACTCACCCACCACCGCTGCTGACATAACGTGTTCATACGGTAGTTACGTAGATTTTAATGTCATACTGCGGTCTTTTCTTACTTCGTGGGATCCAGTCAAGGCACGTCTCACTTAACCACCCACCCACCCACCCCCTCTCTCCCTCCCTCCTACCCTGACCTTACGCGTGATAATGGACCTGACATTCATACACGCTATCTTCATTGTCTTTTAAGTGTTATTTTGCGTATGATTGAACTGTCAAGGTCTCTATATATATATATAAAAAAAAAGTGGTGTTATTTCATTTAGTTGGTTTAGTTTCGTATTATGTCATTGGTATGTTTTTGTTTTTTAAGGAGTCTTTTGTTCGTTAGAGTTTTCTTTTATTATTTTTTCTGTGTGTGTTGTGTTGGTTGTGTGAAGGTCGGGTATATAGTTCAGGTAATTGCCTTGATATTTGTAACGTGTATTATTCTCAAGGCATCATGTGAAGATTAGCCTCCATGTTTATTTTATTTTTTTTTTATCTTAAGAATAAATACCGTAAACTTAACCTAATCTAATATAACATAACATAACATAACATAACATAGCATAAACATGACAAATTCGCAAAAAGGGTAATTTATGTGTGGTTTTTGTATTAAATTTAAAAAAAAAAAATTGAGACAGTTTTGGGGCATTTTCAATAATTTTTTCACTCATTTCGAATCCCACGACAATTTTCTATTCCCCTGAAGGTGCAAGGAGATTGTTCAAGCCTTTAAAAATAACCCTTTGATCCAACTCCTGTGAAAAACTCCCTCAAGGACACACACACACACACACACACACACACGCACGAGGGGATGAAAGACAAAAATAATATATCTTAGGCGTATAAAAACAACATCCAACAGTCAAGTCAGGAGAGGCGGAAATCGGGTTGATTACATAGCGCCAAAAATACCATCGAGCGTATCAGAAGCGCGAGTAGATAAAGAGTAGTAGCAGGTAGAAGTATTAGCAGGTAGAAACAGTAGCAGGTAGAAACAGTAGCAGGTAGAAACAGTAGAAGCAGTAACAGGTAGAATCAGTAACAGTAGCAGGTAGAAGCAGTAACAGGTAGAACCAGTAACAGGTAGAACCAGTAACAGTAGCAGGTAGAACCAGTAATAGGTAGAACCAGTAACAGTAGCAGGTAGAAGCAGTAACAGGTAGAACCAGTAACAGTAGCAGGTCAGTGCCGGATTTAGACCTGTGGCGGCCCAAGGGCAGCCTCTTTGTGGAGGCCCCCCTCATAACTACCCAAGAGGGTGGGGTGGCGAGTGAAGCGAGTCTAAACATCTGGGAGTTCCGGGGGGCGCTGTAAGCCCCCGGGGAAAATTTTGAAATTTGAACACTTCTTTGGAGAATTTTGAAGCCATATGCAGTTATATTGAGGAAATTAGAACATTGAGAAAATTTTAATTAACTGTATATATATTGATAGTGTACAAATTCCCAGCACACACACACACAAAAAAAAAAAAAAAAAAGTGAGACATGACTTGAGTCATTCATGTGGTTTCAAGTCGACCAGCCCTGATATAGCTACTACCGCACATGTGGAGGCCCCTGGGCAGCTGCCCACTTTGCCCACTCCTGAATCCGGCCCTGTAGGAGGTAGAAGCAGTAACAGGTAGAACCAGTAGCAGGTAAAAGCAGTTATTGATAATGAAACAGTTTATTTATCCAGAAGAACACAGACACAGAGTCGAAACAATCATAATATTATCGTGGCTGAGCCAGTTGAGAGCCTGATCTCTCTTTTAGTCACCTGATATATACTGTACATTTATCTCAAGGAAGTATTATGTAACATTTAGTTAGGTAGAAGCAGTAACAGTAGCAGGTAGAAGCAGTAACAGTAGCAGGTAGAAGCAGTAACAGTAGCAGGCAGTATCAGTAACAGGAACCATGGTGTGTTGCTGAGAGTGGCAACCATCAGTAGCAACAGCTGAGGGCGGGTAGAGTGCCTGATCATGTAACCTCACGACCACCGCCAAGACTTGGGTTCCCTCACACTCACCCGTCTCTTTCTCTCTCTCTCTCTCTCTCTCTCTCTCTCTCTCGTGTGTATATTTATCTCATCGTTGTTTTGGTGATATTTAAGGTTTTGTTATTGGTATTAATTTTTATTTGTTATTCTGTTTATTTACTTGAGGTGCGAGTAAGTGATCGGGAATATATTAATAACACGTAGACTTATTCCTCGAACCTCTGAACCCCCAAATCCCAGAACTCAGAACCCTCGAACCCCCAAATCCCAGAACTCAGAACCCTCGAACCCCCAAATCCCAGAACCCTCGAACCCCTAAATCCCAGAACTCAGAACCCTCGAACCCCCAAACACCAAACCTCCGAACCCCATCCGGAGATAACGAGGCTGTATTTTTAACTAATGAAACCCATTATTTTTGTTTTCTTTCATACTTTATTGTTATAAGTTATGACTTTTATTATCCACTAATTAGTAAACAAATTATATACAAAAAAATCACCTGGACTCATTAAATATCATGTTATATTTCTCAACTCCAGGTAACTTAACAAAACACCCTTATAAATACTTAGAAAAATAATACTGTTACTTAAAGAAATATTCCCATACAAATACACTAAAAAAAGGAAGTATGCAGGCGGGTTATCATAGTCAGGCGAGGGTATTAGTTTACACTCAACAGCTGACGCCACACAACACACGTGGAGTCACATGTTGTCACTCGGCTACACTGACAACGACAACAGCATTGAGACTCAGCTGGCAGTGTTATGTTATTGTGGTCGTGTTGTTGTGCAAGTGATACTCACCAGTTTTTATTGTACCCGAGTAATGGTATAGTGACTGATGTTATTTTAAGACCCGTGTGTGTGTGTGTGTGTGTATAGAGAGGTGACCGTCAGATGTAATTTTAGACCATAACTACTTGTGAAGGTGACAATTATCTATTTTAAACATGTACTTATAAAGATGACAGCCACTTATTTTGGACAACTTATACTTATAAAGGTCAAGCTCACTTATTTTAGACATTAACTTAGGAAAATGATATGTTTTTTTTCTTTTGACATGTGAAGGTGACGGCCAGCCATTTCTTTTAGACATAGACAAGTGAAGGTGACAACTAATTTTGGATATTTGTTGTTGAAAATGACACTTACTTTACACATGTTCCTTAGAGAGTGAGAGAGATGCGGTGGCTGAGTGGTTACAGAGCTCAACTCATAGTCCTAAGGGTCGCTGGTTCGATCGTGGGGGCACTCTTAGTCAACCCAGCTGTATAAATTAAGAGTGCCTAGTTTTACAGTTGGGGGAAATCAAGATGGTAGAGTGCAGTGCCTACCATACCACATCACACCACACCTCACTGTCTCTTGACGTATATGTGGCTTTGTAAACAGTCTGCCGCATCGTCACACTTTTACATACATACATTACATATATACAAACAAACAAACAAACATACATACATACATACATGCATACATACATACATACATATACACTCACGCATACATACATACATACATACATACATACATATATACATACATATACACTCACGCATACATACATATCACCATCTGGGAGGGAGTTACTACACTACGTTTTGCTGTTCAACACCTACATTAATCTATATGTTCACTGTATGTTCCTTCACCTTTCTCTAATGAAGGCTTTTGTTAAACCACCAATGTATGTAATAAATCATTTATGTCCAATGTATATTTTCAGCCTTCGGGCTGCAGAACTTTTTCAATAAGCCGTTAATTATTATTATTATTATTATTACACACACACATGGAATAAGACCTCGTATGTCTCGGTGATAATAACAGTATTAGATAACAGAGACCTTTTGTTGACATTTTGGTTTCGTTTATTTTATTATGTAACCTGTAAGAGAGACACACTTCATCTGTATACTGTTGTTATATAAAGGTGAGCAGAGCCTCAGGTGAGAGTGAGGGAGTCAGCTATGGTGTGTTGCTGTTATTATTATTATTATTATTATTATTGCTCTTTCATTATTACTGTTATTATTATTATTATTATTATTATTATTATTATTATTATTATTATTATTATTATTTTTATTGTTATTATTATTATTATTATTATTATTATTATCATCATCATCATCATCATCATTTATTGTGTCTCCAACAAAGGGAGATATACTCTATTGTCTTTATAGTATATATATATTTTTTTGTTTTTAATTGCCAACAATAAACTGTTAATCGTCTCCTTTAATTGTGCCACTTAAGTTGAAACATGGCAGGCTTTAATAGAGTGAGAGTGACTGAGTGGCTGAGTGACTGAGTGACCCTTAAACCTCTTGTGAACTGAATTTTACTTCACTATGACGAGGAAGAGGAGATAGTGGTGCTGGTGGAGGAGGAGGATGTGGTAATGGAAGAAGAGAAAGGGGAGGTACTGGAGGAGAAGGAGGAGGTGGTGGTGGTGGTATAAGTTACGTGGTTTGGCCGTGTACATGGCCGTGTGCACCATATAATAAATACGTACACAGTTCTCAGTATACTCATGCATTAATAACAAGAATATGAACCGTTTATTAAGTCATTTTCTAAACCCGGAAATACGAAAAATTATGTGGGGAAAAAACTCCGAAAGAAATGAAAATAATGACCTTATACAATGAGAAAAGAAACTTAACCGAATATTTGTTATAAGAAAATTAAACCTGAGAGGCATAAATAATTGATTGTATTATAATGTACATAAAAATCTATCTATATATCCCTCATAAGCAAAGACAACATCCATCAGTTAGGTCAGGAAGTATAATACAGCCAAGTAGGAAAAAAGATGATGGATATATATTTAATAACTAGAAGATTGGTAACACAACACGTGGCTTCACTAGCATCCTCTCACTACACAGAACAAAGAACCTAACCTAACCTACCCTAACAGAACCTAACCTAACCTAACCTAACCTAACCTAACCTAACCTAACCTAACCTAACCTAACAGAACCTAAGCTAACCTAACCTAACCAAACCTACCCTAACCGAAACTAAACTAACCTAACCTACCCTACCCTAACTTACCCTAACCTAACCTAACCAAACCAAACCTACCCTAACCTAACCTACCCTAACCAAACCTACCCTAACCTAACCTAACCAAACCTAACCTAACCTAACCTAACCTACCCTAACCTAACCTAACCTAACCTAACCTAACCTAACCTAACCTAACCAAACCTACCCTAACCTAACCTAACCTAAACCTAACCTAACCTAACCAAACCTACCCTAACCTAACCTAACCTAACCTAACCTACCCTAACAGAACCTACCCTAACCTACCCTAACCTACCCTACCCTACCCTAACCAAACCCAACCTAACCCAACCTAACCCAACCTAACCAAACCTACCCTAACCAAACCTAACCTAACCTAACCTAACCTAACCTAACCTAACCTAACCTAACCTAACCTACCCTAACCAAACCTACCCTAACCTAACCTACCCTAACCTAACCTAACCTACCCTAACCTAACCAAACCTACCCTAACCAAACCTACCCTAACCTAACCTAACCTACCCTAACCTAACCAAACCTACCCTAACCTAACCAAACCTAACCTAACCTAACCTACCCTAACCTAACCTAACCTAACCTAACCAAACCTACCCTAACCTAACCTACCCTAACCAAACCTAACCTAACCTAACCAAACCTACCCTACCCTAACCTACCCTAACCTAACCTAACCTAACCTAACCAAACCTACCCTAACCAAACCTACCCTAACCTACCCTAACCTACCCTAACCTAACCTAACCAAACCTACCCTACCCTAACCTACCCTAACCTAACCAAACCTACCCTAACCTAACCTAACCTAACCTACCCTAACCTACCCTAACCTAACCTACCCTAACCTAACCTAACCTAACCTAACCTAACCTAACCAAACCTAACCTACCCTAACCTAACCTAACCAAACCTACCCTAACCAAACCTACCCTAACCAAACCTAACCTACCCTAACCTAACCTAACCAAACCTACCCTAACCAAACCTACCCTAACCAAACCTAACCTACCCTACCCTACCCTAACCTAACCTACCCGCGTTACCCAACACACTGGAATATTTCATCATACCGTCGACACTTCCGCTTTGTTTTGTTTTTGTCCGCTGGGGCACTGGCCACTGGCTCTCTCTCACCCTTTACTTGTTAATATTATGTGTGTTCCCTTCCCCCCCCCCCCCTTGCCTAGTTACACCTCTCTCTCTCTCTCTCTCTCTCTCTCTCTCTCTCTCTCTCTCTCTCTCTCTCCCCTTCCCTTCCCAGACCTCAGTTCTCATCGGATTCCCACACAATGTTTTTCCCTCCCCTTTATGTGTCCCTTCTTCTCACCCCTCCCCCCTTTTTTTTTATCTCATGTCCTCTCCATTTCCCCTCTTCCTCCTCTTACCCTTCCTCCCTCCTTTTACCCCCATCTCTCCCTCCTTACTCCTCCTCCACGTCTTCTTCTCGTTTCTTCTCTATCTCCTGATTTTCTTCTCCCTCTCCCTCCTCCCCAGGTAAGGGTGAGTAGAGACGTGAGGGGAGGTAGTGTAGAGGAAATACGTGACCAGGTGACAACACAGATCCTCACACCTCCCCTGAGATACCTGAAGGTGGGTGTCACGCCCTGCTGTGGTACCTGGCAGCTGTACGTGAGGGGGCGAGGCACACACACACACACACACACACACACACACAGATTGCGTCCACTGAATGTGCACCAAATGACAACAATTGCAACAGAAGGTCTTAATAAACCATTCGACAGAAGGTTAAACATATTCCCACGTCAAAGTCAATCGTCGAACGTCACGGGAGGATGAGCAGATCACCCTAACCTCCTCCTCCCCCCCCTCCTCCCCCCCCTCTAACCCCCCATTTCCCTTTTCCCCCTCCTTCTCACCCCCCTCCTTCTCCCCCTACCCCTTCGGTGATCACGTGAGCGCCCACTCGACCACATTACCTGTGTGTGGGGATGGGGGGGGGGCAGGTGGGGGGCGCCTGATGGGGGGGATGCCGCCAGGTGTGTATCGGCCCCCACCTGCCTCATGCTGTCCCACACTCATTCATTTATTATCCGTTTTATTTTGTAGTATGTTTGAGAGAGAGAGAGAGAGAGAGAGAGAGAGAATTTGAATTTTGCCGCGGACAGCAACTAGCTTATTGTGCACCCCATTCTCATCCTGTGAGCTGTAGCGCAAAAAGGATTGATTAGTGTGTGTGTGTGTGTGTGTGTGTGTGTGTGTGTGTGTGTGTGTTTCGCTTGCAACACTTCACTGGTCACACCTCCCGTCTCACCACACCCCTGGCCCGGAAGGTTATCACACACACACACACACACCACGGAAACCATAAATTTGGACCTTGGCTTTTGTGTAATATCCGCTACATGTAATTAAGCTTAGGAGTAAATGTTGCCGCACTGGAGCACAAATGATGGCCTTAGCTCCCTGTCCTTCTGCGGCGGTAGTGGTGGTGGTGGGTCATAGGGGGGTGGTGGTGGTAGTGGGTCATAGGGGTGGTGATGGTGGTAGTGGGTCATAGGAGTGGTAGTGGTGGGTCGTAGGGGGAAGGGTAGTGGTGGTGGTGGGTCATAAGGGTAGTGATGATGATGGTAGTGGGTCGTAGGGGTAGTGATGGTGGTGGGTCGTAGGGGGAAGGGTAGTGGTGGTGGTGGGTCGTAGGGGTAGTGATGGTGGTGGGTCGTAGGGGTAGTGATGGTGGTGGGTCGAAGGGGGAAGGGTAGTGGTGGTGGTGGGTCGTAGGGGTAGTGATGGTGGTGGGTCGTAGGGGTAGTGATGGTGGTGGGTCGTAGGGGGAAGGGTAGTGGTGGTGGTGGGTCGTAGGGGTAGTGATGGTGGTGGGTCGTAGGGGTAGTGATGGTGGTGGGTCGTAGGGGTAGTAGGGGTGGTGGTGGCAGGTAATTAGTAACACAGGACCATATCTCCGCTCACTTGTAAATATATCTAATTAGTCACGAATATCCTGTACTGTAAATAGGTTAAAGTTATAATTATCCTATTTGAGCCTTTGTAGGATAAGTGACGTCAGGCCCTCTTAACTGACGCCCTGGGTGACTGTATCATGTTGTGTGATACGTGACGCCAGGGTGACGTAGCTGACGGTCTGCCTCAGGTTGACTCGTGCACACAGGGTGAAGGTTGTCTAGTGGACAGCTGTGTCTCCTGTCCCTCACTACATGTTTTGAAGGAATAAAGCAACACCTCTCATGCAACCAGGCGTCACATCGTCATATTTGGGCCATTTTGTGTGTGTGTGTGTGTGTGTGTGTGTGTGTGTGTGTGTGTGTGTGCGCTCTTACAGCTTAGAGTGAATGAGTTTCATACTGTCATAAGCTTATATCCGTTACTATTGTTGCTGGAAAACGGTGAAGAGCGAGTCACATCCTTGCCCACCAGCCCTCTCACTCACTCACTCAGCTGTGGGCATCACGCGGTTTACAGTAGATACCTATCCCTTGAGTATAGAGACAGGTTGAAACATCTTAATTTGCACTCCCTCGAGAGACGTAGAGCGAGGGGCGACCTGACAGAGGTTTGTGTATAAGTGGAAGTCAGGGCTAAACAAAGGGGACATTACAAAGGTACTCAAACTATCCAACCAGGGGCGAACTCGTAAGAATGGTTTTAAATTAGACAAATTTAGATTTAGCGTGAAATAGGTGAACACTGGTTTGGAAACAGAGTAGTGGATGAATGGAACAAGTTACGAAATATCATCATTAACTCGAATACTCTGGATAACTTCAAACATAGGTTGGATGCTTATATGAGCAATAGGGGTTGGGTGTAAACGGGACTGCCCAGTATGGGCCAATAGGCCCGCTGCAGTTTCCTCCATTCTTATGTTCTTGGTAAGTGGGCAAATGAAACACTTTTTATCACTCTCCATACCCGCTGGCTACCCCGCCTTACCCGTGACGTCAGCAGTGGCCTTAAGAGCATTTCCTCCTCCCCACCTTCACCGCTGGCCCGCCTCACCTGCCAAGTCCACACAGGTGAGACCGGGTTACCTGTGGCTTGCTTGTCCCGAGCGAGCAACAGGCACAGTTAAACGCTTGAGTTGAACTGCTCTCTCTCTCTCTCTCTCTCTCTCTCTCTCTCTCTCTCTCTCTCTCTCTCTCGTACGCCACTGGTCACAGGTGTCTCCAGGTAACTAATTGGGTCTACCGCCGGATACCCTCAACTGGTTATTAGCTATGATGATTACCTTTTCACCTCTCTCTCTCTCTCTCTCTCTCTCTCTCTCTCTCTCACCAGAGAGAATAACGGTTGCCAGCTTCGCCCCGGTTTTTCCTCAGGTACACGGTTTTATTACCACCTAATTATCATTCAGGTGTAGAAGTCGATACACCCCACAGCCAAGGTGAATTAATGAGCATTTATCTGGCAATACTTGTTACTTAGTGCGTTCGTCTGTTATGGGTCGTTATATCAACAGTAGGTGGTGGTATAGTAACGGTAGGTGGTGGTATATCAACAGTAGGTGGTGGTATAGTAACGGTAGGTGGTGGTATATCAACAGTAGGTGGTGGTATAGTAACGGTAGGTGGTGGTATAGCAACGGTAGGTAGGTGGTATAGTAACGGTAGGTGGTGGTATATCAACAGTAGGTGGTGGTATAGTAACGGTAGGTGGTGGTATAGTAACGGTAGCTGGTTGTGGTATAGCAACGGTAGGTGGTGGTATAGTAACGGTAGGTGGTGGTATAGTAACGGTAGGTGGTGGTATAGCAACGGTAGGTGGTGGTATAGCAACGGTAGGTGGTGGTATAGTAACGGTAGGTGGTGGTATATCAACGGTAGGTGGTGGTATAGCAACGGTAGGTGGTGGTATAGCAACGGTAGGTGGTGGTATAGCAACAGTAGGTGGTGGTATAACAACAGTAGGTGGTGGTATAACAACAGTAGATGGTGGCATAGCAACGGTAGGTAGGTGGTGGTATAACAACAGTAGGTGGTGGTATAGCAACGGTAGGTGGTGGTATAGTAACGGTAGGTGGTGGTATAGCAACGGTAGGTGGTGGTATAGTAACGGTAGGTGGTGGTATAGCAACGGTAGGTGGTGGTATAGCAACGGTAGGTGGTGGTATAGCAACAGTAGGTGGTGGTATAGCAACGGTAGGTGGTGGTATAACAACAGTAGGTGGTGGTATAACAACGGTAGGTGGTGGTATAGCAAAGGTAGGTGGTGGTATAGCAACAGTAGATGGTGGTATAGCAACAGTAGGTGGTGGTATAGTAACGGTAGGTGGTGGTATAACAACGGTAGGTGGTGGTATAGCAACGGTAGGTGGTGGTATAGTAACGGTAGGTGGTGGTATAGTAATGGTAGGTGGTGGTATAACAACGGTAGGTGGTGGTATAGCAACGGTAGGTGGTGGTATAGCAACGATAGGTGGTGGTATAGCATCAGTAGGTGGTGGTATAACAACAGTAGGTGGTGGTATAGCAACAGTAGGTGGTGGTATAACAACAGTAGGTGGTGGTATAGCAATGGTAGGCGGTGGTATAGTAACGGTAGGTGGTGGCATAGTAACGGTAGGTGGTGGTATAGCAATGGTAGGCGGTGGTATAGTAATGGTAGGTGGTGGTATAGCAACAGTAGGTGGTGGTATAATAACAGTAGGTGGTGGTATAGCAACGGTAGGTAGGTGGTGGTATATCAACGGTAGGTGGTGGTATAGCAACGGTAGGCGGTGGTATAGCAACGGTAAGTGGTGGTATAGCAACAGTAGGTGGTTGTATAACAACAGTAGGTGGTGGTATAGCAACGGTTGGTGGTTGTGGTATAGCAACGGTAGGTTGTTGTGGTATAGCAACGGTTGGTGGTGGTATAACAACAGTAGGTGGTGGTATAGCAACGGTAGGTGGTGGTGTAGCAACAGTAGGTGGTGGTATGGCAACAGTAGGTGGTAGTATGGCAACAGTAGGTGGTGGTATAGCAATAGTAGGTGGTGGTATAGCAACAGTAGGTGGTGGTATAACAACAGTAGGTGGTGGTTATAGCAACAGTAGGTGGTGGTATAGCATCAGTAGGTGGTGGTATAGCAACAGTAGGTGGTGGTTAAAAGCAACAGTAGGTGGTGGTATGGCAACAGTAGGTGGTAGTATGGCAACAGTAGGTGGTGGTATAGCAACAGTAGGTGGTGGTATAGCAACAGTAGGCGGTGTGTAAAGCAACAGTAGGCGGTGGTATGGCAACAGTAGGTGGTGGTTATAGCAACAGTAGGTGGTGGTGTAGCAACAGTAGGTGGTGGTATGGCAACAGTAGGTGGTGGTATAACAACAGTAGGTGGTGGTATGGCAACAGTAGGTGGTGGTATAACAACAGTAGGTGGTGGTATAGCAACAGTAGGTGGTGGTATAACAACAGTAGGTGGTGGTATGTCAACAGTAGGTGGTGGTATAACAACAGTAGGTGGTGGTTATAGCAACAGTAGGTGGTGGTATAGCAACAGTAGGTTGGTGGTTATAGCAACAGTAGGTGGTGGTATGGCAACAGTAGGTGGTGTTGTAAGAGTGCGTGAGATTGTGTTAGCCGGAGCCGTGATCATTTTTTCTTTCATGGTACCTCCCTCACGCACCCCTCACCTGCTTTCTCACCCCCACCTGCCGCCTCACCCCTCACCTGCTTTAGCCCCCCTCACCTGCTTCCTCCCACCTCACCTTCCCTTTCACTGCTCACTTGCCCTCTCATCCTCTGACCTTGGACACTCTTCCTTCCCCCTTTTCCTCCTCTCCTCTCCTCTCTTATTTTTCCTCTTCCTCTCTTCTCCTCCCTCCCCTTCTCTCCTCTTTTCTTCTTCCTCTTCCACGTTTCCTTTTCCCCTTCCCCTCTCCTATTCTCTTCTCCTTCCCTTTTCCCTCTCCCTCTCTTCCCCGTTTATGTTCCTCTTTTTACCTCACCCCCTACCCACTATTCGTGACGCGGAAAAGGGGGGGGGGAGGCAAGGAAGGAGTAAGGGGAGACAGGATGCAACGGAGGGGAGGGGGCACGGTGCAGGGGTGAGGAGGCGGTGGAAGGGTGAGGGGAAAGGGTGCAAGGATAAGGGGAAAGTGTGCAAGGGAAAAAGGGACGTGGGGCAAGGGAATGGTGGATGGGAGGAAGGGATAGAGCCATGGATTCTATACTGTACTATATGTGGGTCCGTGTTCTCGTGTGGCGCCCTGACAAAGGTAAGTGAGGGGAGGACCAGCAGCTATTAATTACCTGCAGCTCACCTGAGATTAGTCATTGGCTAGTGTTTGTCGCGTGACCAAGTTTTTTTGGGGGGAGGGTTATGTGTTTTTTTCTCTTCCTCTCTTTGTTTTCTTTCCTTTTTCTCTTTTCTTTTTCTTTTCTTTCTTTTTATACTCTCTCTCTCTCTCTCTCTCTCTCTCTCTCTCTCTCTCTCTCTCTCTCTCTCTCTCTCTCTCCATCCTTCCCCTTACACACGGTGCCACCCTCACACGGTGCCACCCTCTCACAGTGCCGCCGCCGCCACCATACGGTCCCTGGGGGTAAACATGCATTACGTATCCATCATGACAGAATTTGTTGTAAAAAGCGTCAACTTCAGGCGGGTGAATCATGAGTCTTTGTCAGTATTTGATCGACGGACTTTTTATACGACGTGCAAAGTGGAGTGGATTATAGTATGGCGCTGCCTGCCTGCCTGCTTGTCTACCTGTCTACCTGCCTGTTTGCCTGCTTGTCTGCCTGTTTACTTGCTTTCTTGTTTGCCTGCCTACCCTACTGCTTGCCTGCCTCGTGTCTCTGCCTTTCATAACATTATAATTTCCTTACTGTATCTCAAATTTCAGTAAGCCAATGAACATATTACAAAGGTACAGTCAGACCATAAGGTACAGCGGCGAACAATTCTGTACAAAGGTCTGACATCTGGCTTCACGTTGGTGGCCCAGCCTTTATTGTATGGGGATATGTGGAGCTACCAGTGACACTATTCCTGTTTAGCATGTGTATTCCTAAAATGGTTAAGCTTACTGTAAATCCAAGAATACAAATCGAATGTAAATAAGTAATGATACGTCCTGAGAATATTGTGGACTTATTAACTTAAGGAACTCGTATATCAGTAGATGTTTATTATTATATCAGTATTGACAGTGTTTTATTATTTTGACTGTCGGACGCAATTGCTGCGGCCAAGACTGTGGAGAGTAATTACAGCTGCTCTGGTTGTTTGGGAAGTCTTAATAGTGAGTGGTCAGGTCATGAAAGGTAGCTTAGATCATCGACTCTGTTGTTGTTCGCATGCAAGACGAAGTTATTAAAACAAAAACTTGACTCCTGATAATTTTACAAAAACTCGACCCTTTAATATTTTCAAAAGTTTCGCTAATTTTTAGAAGTGAAATTTGCTCTGTTTGAAGTTGAACTCGTAATGTGTTTCGAAATATGAATCGAATGTTTAGAAAAACAAAGTTATGGGAAATGACACCACAATCACGCTTCCCAACCTTACCGAGACGATAGGGGAGTTGGTGTTTATTTAAATAATGGAAGCCCCTCGAAATCGAGGATGGCCGGCCCCAAGGGCCACCTAGGCGTGAACTTGTTTAAGGTGTAGGAGCTGTCGCCAACACAACAACCACAACATAAGTTAACGAGCTGCATGACCCGGTGTCAAGGAATAGTCCGGGAAGACCGGACAACTCGCCAACTGCACTGGCTAACCATTACCCCGAAATACGATCCGCAAATCGTTTAACATCCAGGTACCCAATTACTGTTGGGTAGAGAGAGGCAAATGGCGTAAAGAAACTTACCCATAGTTTCACCCTGCTCGGGGATCGAACCCGGGTCAGTTCATTTGCGTGGCCAGCATGCTGAATATCCACTGTACCTTGCCCTTTGGGAGCTGAAGACCCCCTTTGGATTTGGAGGGGGGGTCACTGGGTCAAAGGTCAAGGTCATTGTTCCTAAACTATAATTAATCATTCCCGAACCCTAATCCAAATGTCCATCTACCAGTGAGCAGAGTATTACACAGGTATACCTTGGGGCCTCTCAGGTGTGGGGCATCACTGAACAATAAATCGAGTTTCTATGTTATTTCCAGTAGTGTCAGTGAAGACTGATAGGCATGATTGATCGTAAAACTCTCTGGTCAGGTTTAACTTAAAGCTCTTTGTTGTGGTTTAACTAAAGATTTACAGTTGTCACATAGAGTTTTAACTAAAGGAGCTAGGAGGAAATGTATGCCTGAGGAACCTTGGTGGGGTATTGTGTCTTATTTTTGTAACCAAGGTGTTATTTTACCTCTATGGTGCTGTCTCACCCTCACCCTCTCCCCTGACTACCCTCATTCGCTCCCCTCACCCCATCTCATCACTATCACCCTGTCCTCTCACCCTCCCTCTCACCATCCACACCCTCTCCCCTCACCACCCTCCTCCCTCCATGCTCTCTCACCCCCTCCCCCTCCTCGCCCCTCACCTGGCTCCTCTCTCCTCACCCTATTATTATTATCTCTTTCTTCCTCATTCAACCACACCCATTTTCTTGCTCTTTACTGCAGTTTTTACTCATTTTGCAATAGTATCGTATCATATTTATACAGCAGGTGAGACAGTATCGTATCATATCGTCTATATAACAGATAAGGTCTAAATCATCGTATCATATCGTCTATACAACAGATAAGGTCTAAATCATCGTATCACATCGTCTATACAACAGATAAGGTCTAAGTCATCGTATCATATCGTCTATACAACAAAAGAGACTCGTACACAGGTGGTCAAGGTACATCAAGGTCTATTCTCCGTGTGTCTTGTTGGTCATTAAGTAAAGTATTATTACAGATGAGGAGTTGGCGTGTTGGGCTGTGATGGAGGGTCATGATGGGGGTAGTGAGGGAGGGTAGTGAGGGAGGGTAGTGAGGAAGGGAAGCGAGGGAGGGTAGTGAGGGAGAATAATGGGGGTGGGTCGTGAGGGAGGGTAGTGAGGGAGGGGTGTGAGGGAGGATCGTGAGGGAGGGTAGTGAAGAAAGGTTGGGGGAGAGTAGTGAGGGAGGATCGTGCTAGGCCCTCATTACCCTGCATCACACTGCCCCCCCCCCCCCAAGTCCCACACCTGCCATCTTCCCACGTCTCGCCCACCTCCTCGCTGCCCACAACAGCTTCCCTTCGTCCGCCCACCACTACCCCCCCCCCCCTACCCACCATACCCCAGGACCTAGGGACTTGGAGAAGGAGGGGGATTAAAGGAACAAGGGATTAGGGATAAGATGCCAGATAGAGTTAGGTAGGAATGTGTTACTGAGAGGACTGTTAAGAGGAAGGGTACCTGGGGGGTGAGAGAGGGGGGTTAAGACGGGGGAGGGGGTAGAAACAGTTGAGGTCCATGTCGAGCAGGTGGACGAGGTGCATGAATTTCACCTTGTCATGTCATGTCATGTCATCCGCTGTTTGCGTATGTCCCTGAGATTCAACACATAACGCAGAATAGACGATGATATAGTTTTGCAGTATGTACACACACACACACACGGTATGTAGGTAGAAGTATGAGAAACAAAATGGATGATATGTACCGAAAAAATCGATATATTAGCATTCACTGAAACATGGATCAACCTAGGCTCACGTGAGTTGCCGGTCGAATACCAAATTGCGGGTTACAAATTGTTCCATACCGATAGGCAGACCAGGAAAGGAGGCGGAGTAGCAATCTATGTTAGGGATAATCTGAAGTGTGAAATAAATAAGGAAATAAAAACTGAGCGGAATACAGAAACAATTTGGATAGAATTAAGCGACGGTAGGGAAAAATTAATCACAGGAGTAATATATAGACCTCCCAATCTTGATAGAGTCAATGAGCGACTTATCTGGGATGAAATACCCAGGGCTTCCATACACAACAAAATCTGTATAGTAGGCGACTTTAACCTTGGCCAAATAGATTGGACTGACCTTACGGGTAACTCAGAATCAGAGGATTTTCTCGAGACCATCCAGGACTGTTTCCTAAGTCAACATATAACCGAACCCACACGGGGTAATAATATACTCGATTTAGTTCTGTCAAAACGAGAAAACCTCATTAGCAATGTCGAGGTAGGGAACGAACTTGCAAACAGCGATCACAAAGAAATTAGATTCCAGTTAGATTTTCAGGGCAGACGTAAGGAAAATTCCACTGAAGTACCAGATTTCAGAAGGGTAAACTTTGACAGCTTAAAGAGGCAGCTGAGAGAGGGGGTGTCGCGCTTGGACGTGAACCTGACAGATGACTCCGACCCGATAACGAGATCTGAGATTGCCGAGTTCCACGACAATTTAAATAATGAGTTACTTAATGCTCAAAGGCAGAACATACCATACAAAAAACTCAGATCAGACAACAATGACCCTAAATGGATTAATAATTATTTAAAGAACATCATTGGCCAAAGGAAGGCTATAGATAGAAGGATAAAGCGTGGCGAAATTTACCTCCAGGATTATTATAAGATATTGGCAAGTAGGGTTAAAACCGAGATAAGGAAAGCCAAGAGGAATAATGAGGTAAGGATAGCAAGGGAGGCGAAGACAAACCCCAAAGGATTCTACCAAATGTATCAAACTAAAACACGAGAAAAGATTGGACCAATACGGTCAGATACCGGCGAGCTCACTGATAACGACGGAGAAATGAGCAATAATTTGAATAAATATTTTTCAACAGTTTTCACCACTGAAAATTTAAACATGATACCCGAGGCACCGACTCTATTCAGAGATAGTGAAGAAAACAAATTAAGCGAAATAGTAGTGACTAGTAACGATGTTAGTAAGCAAATAGACAAACTAAAGCCTAATAAGTCACCTGGTCCCGATGAGATATTTGCCAGAGTATGAAAGGAATGTAAGGAAGAGCTTAGTATGCCCTTAGCAAAGTTGTTTAACATGTCCTTAAAAACAGGTGTAGTACCAGAATCCTGGAGAATAGCGAATGTAATACCGATTTTCAAGAAGGGGGATAGATCACTATCCTCAAACTACCGCCCAATCAGTCTAGCATCAATAGTAGGCAAATTACTGGAAGCAATCATTTCAAACTCTATACGAAATCACCTGGAGAAGCACCTATTGATCAATGATTCCCATCATGGCTTCACAAGCGGGCGTTCTTGTCTAACTAATCCATTAACATTCTTTTCATCAGTTTTCGAATCGGTGGACGAGGGGCACAATTATGATGTGGTATATCTCGACTTTAGCAAAGCCTTCGACAGAGCTCCCCACGAAAGACTATTAAGAAAGGTAGAAGCACATGGCATCAAAGGTAACATCCTTAAATGGGTTAGGGCGTGGTAACAGGACAGGAAACAGAGAGTGAGCATTAACTGCACTAAGTCCCATTGGAGCAACGTCACAAGTGGAGTTCCCCCAAGGCTCAGTACTTGGACCATTATTGTTTATTATATACATAAACGACATAGATATCGGCATAGACAGCAACATAAGTAAATTTGCTGATGACACTAAAATAGGACGTGTTATTAAATCTGACGAGGACTCAGCAAAACTACAGGAGGATCTAAACAAATTTTTCAAATGGTCTGAAAAATGGCAGATGAAATTCAACGTGGACAAATGTAAAGTACTCAGTATTGGAGATGTAAACAGGGAAACCAGATACCAGATGAACAACGATGCCATAGAGAAATCCGACTGCGAGAGAGATTTAGGAGTAATGATAAGTAGGAACCTTAAGCCAAGTAAACAATGTGTTTTTGCTCTTAACAAGGTTAATAAAGCACTTGGATTCATACAAAGGCGTGTTAGTTACAAGACTAGTGAGGTCATCCTAAAACTGTATCTTGCGCTTGTGAGACCACACCTGGATTACGCAGTTCAGTTCTGGTCACCGTATTACAGAATGGATATAGAATCCTTGGAAAGAATTCAGAGGAGAATGACAAGACTACTCCCGGGCATTAGGAACCTTGAGTATAGAGACAGGTTAAAGCATCTTAATTTGCACTCCCTCGAGAGACGTAGAGCGAGGGGCGACCTGATAGAGGTGTATAAGTGGAAGGCAGGGCTAAACAAAGGGGACATTACAAAGGTACTCAAACTATCCAACCAGGAGCGAACTCGTAACAATGGTTTTAAATTAGACAAATTTAGATTTAGGCGTGAAATAGGTAAACACTGATTTGGAAACAGAGTAGTGGATGAATGGAACAAGTTACGAAATATCATCATTAACTCGAATACGCTGAATAGCTTCAAACATAGGTTGGATGCTTATATGAGCAATAGGGGTTGGGTGTAAACGGGACTGCCCAGTATGGGCCAATAGGCCCGCTGCAGTTTCGTCCATTTTTATGTTCTTATGTTCTTAATGGTTGCTAGGTAACAGCCCACGTCCCGGGACTTTTCACGACCTGGGACTGGCCCATATTTGGGTCAGGTATGATTATGTTTCTCTGCCCATACCATACACCTGTGATAGGGCAGCCAATCAGGGAGCAGGAGCGGTGAGGCGTGAAAGGTGAAGGTGTGGCAGCAGCAGCAGGGCGTCCTCCCTCCCTCACTGTGAGTGTCAAGGGTGAGGCTCTGATGATAACGAGAAGTAGTCATGACCTAGATAACAGGGTGTGTGTGTGTGAGTGTGTGTGTGTGAGTGTGTGTGTGTGTGTGTGTGTGTGCCGGGTTCATTATGAAGGACGTGGTCAACTTCCCGGTTTGCTCATGTTCCATGATACACGGTCACCTTCCCTTCCTCCTGGTACACCACTCCACAGTCTAAGTACTGAACCAGACAGGATACTGATATTGAAACACAGATACAGAGTGGATGATAATAACAATTGAAAGCCCGGGCTCTCGTAGTGCCACCTGAGATATACTATACATGACCATGACCATACAGGGGTGTCATCCCACTTACATGTAGAAGATCGTCTGTTTTATGCGACTTTAACATCTAAGTTAAATGATCAGGTTACGTTGCTTTACGTTACGTTGAATCGCATGAAACAGACGATCGTCCAAGTGAGACGTAATCCCTGGAGCAGCACCTGGAGTCCCTCAACATTACCATCCTTCTGTGTCAGACACTCACGAGTCCACCCCATAATAAACAACGTCAGTGAAGTCAGCAGTACCTGGAAAATATCTTCTGCCCCGTGATGATATACTTATAAAGACATCACCAGGCAAAGGTTCGCCAGCGTTCTTGCATGCATTGGCGTTCTTGTCTAGTATAAGTAAAAAGTATAACCTTGTGACAGGTGGTTTTGTTTACTGTGTGTACGAGGAAGGAAGGTGTAGGTGGGAGGCGTTTGGTGGTTGTGTCTGAATAGTGAGAGACTTGGCACGGATAGTGACGTGAGACCTGACAAGGTCAACCCAACATTGCCTCCAGAGTGTGTCGACCAAGTCTACCTTGTAGAAGGTAAATGACACCTGTTCTCTTAAGAAAAAGGGGAGAGTAGGTTCCAGAAAGAGCAGAAGTCAACAGCTTTCTCCTCGCGTTACAGCTGTCGATCACTTGTAAAGTATTAGTGACCATAATACCCGAATATAGGTGAGAAAGATCCTTGGTGAAGGGCGGCGCCTGATGTACCTGCTATTTGGTTTAAAGGAAAGACAGTTTATAATTTAGCCCCGGCTGATCACGTGATTGGTACCAGGCATCCGAAGACTTCAAAATCAGCCATTGCATTGGACATCGTTGATGCCATTGGTCGGGTCTAGCACGAGGGTCTCCTTACAAAACTTCAGTCGCGAGGAATCCACGGAAAAGTTTTAGAACTCCTCGGTGACCCTGAGTGGACGTGCTCTGAGGGTCGTCCCAAACTATGCAGACTCCTCAAGTCTCCTGAGTGGGGCTGGGAAGTGTTGTTGAACTTCGAATAATGTGATGCTTTAAGCCTTACAGCCTATATACCGAAGCCTTTGTGTATGCAAGAGAGAACTAATCGTCTACACTACACACCATCAACATGGTCTTGTGGTCACATTAACCTGTGCTAGACTATGACGGGTAACTTCTGCCGCTTAAAACAACACCTGAGACAGGGGGACAGAGTGATTGTATACAACAATGACGTGGGCGTTTTGGGTATTGAATTATTTTTTGGAGATGAAGGTAGTAGAGGCCTTGAGAACCATCTCGCACATATTAGACAGCAAAAGCTTGGCACCACTCCGAGGACGACCAGACTAAAGAGCTGTTGGCACAAAAAGCTCGACCAACGACACAGTCACCTTGACGTACCGTACAGCGCTCTACAACATCACGTCACCAACATTACTCACCTTACTAGAAGTATTAGTAAGTGTTATCAACTAAAAAGTATTAAAGAACAGTAAGTGTGTTGACCAACTGAGTCTTCCTGCTCACAGATGGCTTCAGTAAAACCCCAGAATAAAACTCTCCTGTTGGGTTAGGTTTAACATGACCCAGGGCAGAATAACAGGTCTTAGCCAGTAGAAAAACAAACAAACATGGATAGAAAGTTCCAGTTCAATACTTGTTTCACCTACCTCGTCATGTTATAGTGTAAACGAAGAAAATAAGTGAGGGAGGTTGAGGTTCGCGGTCACCAAACAGGAAGACTCTGCCGTACCTGCTGCCCCACCTGTATAGCAGCGTCATCTGGTACCCTGGACGATGTTTTTGTGTGGGGTGGGTGGGTAGGGAGGAGGGGACCTAGGGGGAAGGGAAGATGAGGGGCTGGCAGACAGGTAGGTCGTCATATGGGGTGAACGTGGGCCATGATCACCCATACACACACACACACGGTAGTAGCACCAACCCACCCCCACCTCCTCAAGTATGTGAAGCTATTTACTACCACCTGGGAGAGGATACAGACACTCACTCACTCACTCACTCACTCACCCACCCACCTCCCTTCCCTTCCCCTGCCCATTCCTTCCCTTCCCCTCCCCCTTCCTTCCCTCCCTCCACGGAACTCTAGATGGAGGGAACCGGATCTCAGCAGTGACCTCCTCTCCCCCGCACCACCTGGCTGCTGTCTGGACAATACTTGCGGCTCCTTCTTCGAATATCTCCCCCCTCATTACCAGCTATATTGACTTGATCATGGGGGTGAGGTGGGGAGGGGAGGAACGAGGGGGCGGGCAGGGAAGGAATGAGGGGGGCGGGGAGGACGTGAGGCAGGTGGGTAAGGGATGGATGGGGTGAGGTAGGCAGGGGTGAGATGGGAAGGGGAGGAGTGAGGTAGGCGGGGACGGTAGAAATGAGGTGGAGAGAAATGGGGTGGAGAGAAATGGGAAGGGGAAAAGTTAAGAAGTATGGTGGAGAGGGGAGGAGTGAGAGGGGTGTGGGTGAAGAGGGGAGGAGGTTGGGGATTAGATGATGAGGGGCGAGGGAATGAATAGTGGAGGAATGAGGGGGTGAGCTAGGGCGGAGAGGAGTAAGAGAGTGAGTTTAGAGTGAAGGGGAAATTTAAGGTGAGGTGAAGGAGATGGAGTGGTGAGATGATGGAGGGCTGGGAGTGATGGTGTGGTGGGGAAGTTGTGATGGTGAGAAAGAGGAGGGAGGGTGTGTGATGGGGGAAGAGCTGAGGATAAAGAGCGGAATGTGTGTATGTGTGTGTGATGGTGAGAGTCAGGTTATACTGTATGTGTGGGCGTTAAGTCTGTTCCAGTGTACCAGGGAGCCGTATAGGTGTAACAACAAGTCGTATGGCGTAAGTAAATACTCATTAGAATGTTAGCGCCGTTTATCACTAATTTTATCTGGTTGTTTTAATGACACAGTAAAGGAAAATGTAAACAAAAAGTCTTATGAATATTTTAATACTTAGATAATAAACAGATGTATTTTAAGAGATGATTTAAAGGAAGGGAGCGTAGTCTTTGCTCGGTGGGGGTAAGTTGTTCCACACCTTCACACGGTGATATTTTACGGAGGTCTGGGACTGAGAGGAACGCATGGAGAGTGGTCTTAGTAGGTCTTTTTTGTTTTAATAGCTCTGTGTGTTCTTAGTAGGTCTGGGTGGCTTAGTAGGTCTGTGTCATAAGCTGTATCTCTGATTATTCCAGAATAGGAAATAATTATTCTTGAAGTGATTAACTGATTTATAATCAAATAGACCACAGCAGTAAGTGTTAATATTCTCAACTTTTAACATTTTCAATTTAATCAACTGGGCGTGTATCAAGTTACCAAGGAGAGGTCGTGGGTGTGTGTAGGCGTGTGTTGTGGTGATGGTCGTAGGCCGGAGCATGATCAGCGCCTTCCACCACGCCTTCCACCACGCCTTCACTACGCCTCCACCACGCCTTCCGCCACGCCTTCCGCACACCACCACGCCTTCCCCACCCCTCCACCCCTTCCCCACCCCTCCACCACGCCTACATTACACCACCACGCCTTCCCTACACCTTCCCACACACCTACACCACCTCTCCACCACGCCTCGACCACGCCTTCACCACGCCCCCATATCTGTTAAGCACATGCAGTAGTAATTGATATTAAATAACTTTGAGTGTAATTTGAAGGGACAAGGAAAGAGGGCTATCTATCTATCTATCTATCTGTCTGTCTGTCTGTCTGTCTGTCTGTCTGTCTGTCTATATCTGTCTGTCTGTCTGTCTCTGTCTGTAGAAAGTGACAGGTAGGGGTGAAAACAACTGAATAAACTCGCTCATTATCCTCAAACTTCCCATTGATAACCAATAAGCAAAACCACTACTGAACTTCTACCACCGCATTGATTCACAGTGTTTCGGTGCTTCATGTCAAGTCACTGTGCATACTAAAGTCTCGGGGGTTCGTTCATGCCGACTCTCACGTACGAACCACCTCCCTCTGCCCACGAGCTAATGTTAATTCTTCTTACCTGTAAACCTGTATACCTGTAGGCCTTATTAAGTCACTTGTGTAGTCTGGTGTGTTGTTGTTCTTTGTGTGTGTGTGTGTGTGTGTGTGTGTGTGTGTGTTTCCTTTCCTAAAATCAATGTGTTTGTCTTACCTGTAAAAATCTGAGTAAAATGATGTTATATTCTTAATCTTTAATACCTATACTATACAGTGCCTTTGAGTACGATGACTTAACCCCTTGAGTACGATGATTTAACCACTTGAGAATGATGACTTAATCCCTTGAGAATGATGACTTAATCCCTTGAGAATGATGACTTAACCCCTTGAGTACGATGATTTAACCACTTGAGAATGATGATTTAACCCCTTGAGAATGATGACTTAACCCCTTGAGAATGATGACTTAACCCCTTGAGTACGATGACTTAATCCCTTGAGAATGATGACTTAACCCCTTGAGTACGATGACTTAATCCCTTGAGAATGATGACTTAACCCTTTAAGAACGATGACTTAATCCCTTGAGAACGATGACTTAACCCCTTGAACACGCTGCCTTTAAGTTGATACTAAATATTATCAAACGCGTCCAGTTAGGTTAGGAGCAGAGTTGTTTGTGAAGGCAGAGAAGTGATTACGTAACTGCTTAAAGAATGAGATGAGTTAATCCCCCCCCCCCCCCCCCACACACACACACACACACACACACGCACACATACACTCGAGGAAATATTAATTGGTTAGGTCAAGAAAAGCGAGGTTTAGGTTAGGTTTTGGTTAGGGTTAGTTGGGATCGGTTAGGTTTTAGGTTTGGTTAGGTTAGGTTTGGGTTAGTAAGGGTGGGCGTTGATATTATTATTATTATTATTGTTGTTGTTATCACTAGCACTGTTATTGTTGAGAGTAATTCCCTGTATTCTATTCTTAACACGATACACGAGCTGGTTTATCGCTGACGTCAACTTCCCCCTTCACCCTCTCCCCTCCACAGCCCTTCCCTCTTCACCCTTCCCCATTTACATCCATATTTACCCTTACACTCGCCGTCCCTTTACACACACTCCCACTACATTCCTCCACTACACCCTCCCCCCAGTTCTCTTCCCCATCACAGTTCTCTTCTACACCTCTCTCCTTCTTACCTCTCTCTTCCCTACACCCTCCCTACACCCCTCTCCCCCTACTGCCTCTACACCACTCTCCCCCTACAGCCCTCTGCACCCTTCTCCCCAACATTACACTTCTCCCCCTTTCCCCAACCCCCCCTTTACTCCCCCTTTCCCCCCGACGTGATCACTGGCTTGGAATCTAAATCGGATATTTTTGGTGGGTTTGGCCTTACGACCCGCCGCCTTGTGGGTGTGTGTGAGGGCGTGACTGTACCTCCCCTGACCACTGGGCCTTGACTGGCTATCCGACCCAAGCTTTGACTGGGACTCTGTATTTTGTGCTGTTTTGGTCCGTTACAGCCCAAGGTGTTGTAATGTGTGTGTATGTGTTCCGGTCAGCAATAACTCGACAGTTATGTAATGTGTTGTAATGACTGTAATGGCAGCTTAATAACGCCATATTGTGTTATTATTTCTTCATGGTGTGTCACTGAGAAGGTCAGGCATAAGGGTTCGCGTTAAGCTTCGAGGCCAGTCAACGCAGAGTGACAGGGACTAGTTACGGGGTCAACCAACCAGGGGTCATGCAATTATCATAGAAGGTCACTTGTCATGGGGATACTGGAGGTCACTAACTTGGCATAGGGTCATTGAAGGTCACTTGTCTTGGGGTTTACTGGAGGACAATAAATTGGCATGGGGGTCATTCTACGTCACTTGACATGGGGTCACTGAAGGTAAATAACTTGGCATGGGGGTCATTGATGGTCACTTCATGGGGTCACCGAAGATCACTTGGTCACTTAACATAGGGTCACTAAAGGTTACTTGTCAGGGGGTCACTGAGGGTCACGTGGTTCACCTAAGGTCAGGAGGTGTCTCGTTTGGGGAAGAAGTTGAAGCTGTTCTCTCCCGGTCTATTAACCATCTCGGGTCACCTCAAGATCAGACACCCAAATTATTTCACCTGAATATGAACCGCCTCAATGCTAACACAACACAACACAACACAATCTAATTTAACCTAACCTACCATAACATAACCTAACCTAACTTAACCTAACCTAACCCTCATTTGAAATAAACAAGGGGTCTTAATCTCCGGGTGTTGCTTCATCTCCACAACCAGCGAGAAATCTTTGGTGACCGAAATCTGGGTCATTTGGTTTATTATGAATATTACAGGTCACAAGGTCAACACAGGTCATAAGGTCAACACGGGTCACAAGGACAACACGGGTCATAAGGTCAACACAGGTCACAAGGTCAACACGGGTCATAAGGTCAACACAGGTCACAAGGTCAACACGGGTCATAAGGTCAACACAATTCACAAGGTCAACACGGGTCATAAGGTCAAAACAGGTCACAAGGTCAACACAGGTCACAAGGTCAACACGGGTCATAAGGTCAACACAGGTCACAAGGCCATTCATGGTTATCTGGTACATTCAGGCCACAAGGTCAAACCAAGTCAAGAGTGGTCACTAGTGACATTCTCTCCAGGTTTGAGTTGTAGGCTCTGGACGCGGCAAATGATTGGCTGCCTGTCCTCGTGACGTGTTCATGACGCCACGGGCGGCGGTAGGTAAGTCGTGCTGATAACTCGCCTATTATTTCTGGCGTTATCGGTAATTGTGTTATCTTGACGCCGAGGTCCAGGGGCACAACTCACAAGGTCTCGCACGATGGGCGTTACTCGTAAAGGAAAATGCACTATGGGAGGGGTGTAAGTGGAGGAGGTGTAGTGGAAGAAAGTGTAATGAGGGGCGTAAGGAGAGGAGGTATAAGGGGAGGAAGTGTAGTGGGAGGGGGAGTAGTGGGGAGGGGGTGTAAGGGGAGGAAGTGTAGTGGGGGTTGTAAGGGAAGGTGTTTTGGGGCTTGGGTGTGCGAGTTTGTTGACCAAACTGGAGTGGTCCATGGAAGAATTGGCGAGGGCCAAGGAAGAAATTGAGAGGGCCACGTTGGAGAACCTGAAATTAAAGGAAGAGCTGGCGAGGTTAAAAGGGGAGGCGGGACAGGGAAAGCCAGTGTCTGACGAAAATTCAAGCGAGTGGAAGGTTGTGAGGAGTGGGAAGACGAAGATATTGGTGAAGAAATACACCAAGGATACGACAACAACGACAACAACAGCTAAGTGTACCAACTCGTTCAGTCCCTTGATAGACGAATTGGACGTTAGTACAGTCAGGGACAGGGATGGCAAGGAAATGTATAAAAACTTTAATTGTTGGTGACTCACAGGTAAGGTACATGGACAGGGCCTTTTGTGGTAAAAACAAAAATAGGATGAGGGTGTGTTTGCCAGGAGCTGGGGTGGGGGATATAATTGACAGGATGGACAATATCTTGTCTAGTAATGGGAACAAACCCATTATCTGCCTCAGTGCAGGAGGCATTGATATTGGCCGGTGTAGGAGCGAGGAGCTTCTTGATAAGTTAAAGGCAGCCATAGATCGTATTAGGTCTAAGGGAGGGATCCCTATCATATGCTGTGTCCTGCCTAGAAGGAGAGTTAGCAGTGAATGGTTGTCAAGGGCGGTTGGTGTCAACGACCGTCTTGACAGATATTGCAAGTCAATATCAGTCCCATTCATTGACAACTGGGACAACTTCTACGGCAGAAGGGACCTTTATGCTAGGGATGGGGTGCACCTGTCTCAGGATGGGGTGGCAACCCTGGCTGGGTCTCTAGAGGGGGCAGTTCAAAGGATATCGAAGTCTTTAAACTGCTAGGGGAACATATGGGCACGGGGGTGGGGGAAACTGCAGTGGGAGCGGGTAAACAAAGTAAAATATTACAGGGAAATAGTGTTAGGAATGATGACATAACTAAATTAAACAGGGAGTTTAAAACTAAACACCGTAAAGGGAGGACTCAGAAAACGATTAACTTAAATGTCTACTACGCGAACAGTAGAAGTATGAGAAACAAAATGGATGATATTAGGGCCTTGGTATGTACCGATAAAATCGATATAATAGCATTCACTGAAACATGGATCAACCTAGGCTCACGTGAGTTGCCAGTCGAATACCAAATTGCGGGCTACAAATTGTTCCATACCGATAGGCAGACCAGGAAAGGAGGCGGAGTAGCAATCTATGTCAGGGATAATCTGAAGTGTGAAATAAATAAGGAAATAAAAACTGAGCAGAAAACAGAAACAATTTGGATAGAATTAAGCGACGGTAGGGAAAAATTAATCAGAGGAGTTATATTTAGACCTCCCAATCTTGATAGAGTCAATGAGCGACTTATCTGGGATGAAATGCGCAGGGCTTCCATACACAACAAAGTCTGTATAGTAGGCGACTTTAACCTTGGCCAAATAGATTGGACTGTCCTTACGGGTAACTCAGAATCAGAGGATTTTCTCGAGACCATCCAGGACTGTTTCCTAAGTCAACATATAACCGAACCCACACGGGGTAATAATATACTCGATTTAGTTCTGTCGAACAGAGAAAACCTCATTAGCAATGTCGTGGTCAGGGACGAACTTGCAAACAGCGATCACAAAGAAATTAGATTCCAGTTAGATTTTCAGGGCAGACGTAAGGAAAATTCCACTAAAGTACCAGATTTCAGAAGGGCAAACTTTGACAGTTTAAAGGGGCAGCTGAGAGAGGGGGTGTCGCGCTTGGCCGTGAACCTGACAGATTACTCCAACCTGATAACGAGATCTGAGATTGCCAAGTTCCATGACAATTTAAATAATGAGTTACTTTATGCACAAAGGCAGAACATACAATACAAAAAACTCAGATCAGACAACAATGACCCTAAATGGATAAATAAATATTTAAAGAACATCATTGGCCAAAGGAAGGCTATAGGTAGAAGGATAAAGCCTGGCGAAATTTCCCTCCAGGATTATTATAAGATAATGGCGAGTAGGTTTAAAACCGAGATAAGGAAAGCCAAGAGGAATAATGAGGTAAGGATAGCAAGGGAGGCGAAGACAAACCCCAAAGGATTCTACCAAATGTATCAAACTAAAACACGAGAAAAGATTGGACCAATACGGTCAGATACCGGCGAGCTCGCTGATAACGACGGAGAAATGAGCAATAATTTGAATAAATATTTTTCAACAGTTTTCACCACTGAAAATTTTAACATGATACCCGAGGCACCAACTCTATTCAGAGATAGTGAAGAAAACAAATTAAGCGAGATAGTAGTGACTAGTAACATTGTTAGTAAGCAAATAGACAAACTAAAGCCTAATAAGTCACCTGGTCCCGATGAGATATTTGGCAGAGTATTAAAGGAATGTAAGGAAGAGCTTAGTATGCCCTTAGCAAAGTTGTTTAACATGTTCTTAAAAACAGGTGTAGTACCAGAATCCTGGAGGATAGCGAATGTAATACCGATTTTCAAGAAGGGGGATAGATCACTATCCTCTAACTACCGCCCAATCAGTCTAACGTCAATAGTAGGCAAATTACTGGAGGCAGTCATTTCAAACTCTATACGAAATCACCTGGAGAAGCACCTATTGATCAATGATTCCCAGCATGGCTTCACAAGCCGACGTTCTTGTCTAACTAATCTATTAACATTCTTTTCATCAGTTTTCGAATCGGTGGACGAGGGGCACAATTGTGATATCTCGACTTTAGCAAAGCCTTCGACAGAGTCCCCCACGAAAGACTAATTAAAAAGGTAGAAGCACATGGCATCAAAGGTAGCAGCACATGGCATCAAAGGTAACATCCTTAAATGGATTAGGGCGTGGTTACAGGACAGGAAACAGAGAGTGAGCATTAATGGCACTAAGTCCCATTGGAGCAACGTCACAAGTGGAGTTCCCCAAGGCTCAGTATTTGGACCATTATTATTTATTATATACATAAACGACATAGATATCGGCATAGATAGCAACATAAGTAAATTTGCTGATGACACTAAAATAGGACGTGTTATTAAATCTTACGAGGACTCCTCAAAACTACAGGAAGATCTGAACAAATTTTTCGAATGGTCTGAAAAATGGCAGATGAAATTCAACATGGACAAATGTAAAGTACTCAGTATAGGAGATGTAAACAGGGAAACCAGATACCAGATGAACAACTATGCCATAGAGAAATCCGACTGCGAGAGAGATTTAGGAGTAATGATAAGTAGGAACCTTAAGCCAAGTAAACAATGTGTTTTTGCTCATAACAAGGCTAATAAAGTACTTGGGTTCATACAAAGGAGTGTTAGTTACAAGACTAGCGAGGTCATCCTAAAACTGTATCTTGCACTTGTGAGACCACACCTGGATTACGCAGTTCAGTTCTGGTCACCGTATTACAGGATGGATATAGAATCATTGGAAAGAATTCAGAGGAGAATGACAAGACTATTCCCGGGCATTAGGAACCTTGAGTATAGAGACAGGTTAAAGCATCTTAATTTGCACTCCCTCGAGAGACGTAGAGTGAGGGGCGACCTGATAGAGGTGTATAAGTGGAAGTCAGGGCTAAACAAAGGGGACATTACAAAGGTACTCAAACTATCCAACCAGGAGCGAACTCGTAACACTGGTTTTAAATTAGACAAATTTAGATTTAGGCGTGAAATAGGTAAACACTGGTTTGGAAACAGAGTAGTGGATGAATGGAACAAGTTACCAAATATCATCATTAACTCGAATACGCTGAATAGCTTCAAACATAGGTTGGATGCTTATATGAGCAACAGGGGTTGGGTGTAAACGGGACTGCCCAGTATGGGCCAATAGGCCCGCTGCAGTTTCCTCCATTCTTATGTTCTTATAGGGGGAGAGAGTGTAGTGGGAGGGAAGGGATAGGTTGATGGCAGCGGTATACCAACTCGTGTATCGGGTTGAGAAAGAAAATTATCATCAGAGTAACATCCCACAATAGCACCAACACTATAACCTAACCTAACCTAACCTAACCTAACCAAATAAAACCTAATCTAACCAAACCAAATAAAACCCAACCTAACCTAACCTAACCTAATAAAACCTAGCCTAACTTAACCAAACCCAAATAAAACCTAACCTAACCCCAAGGTGGCGTTAGATGTATATAATATCAATAGGTGAAATAAGTTGGGTGTCTAATCTTCAGGTGATCTATTATTTTTCGTGTGTTTTCAATCATAAATAAATCAACGACGCGAACCTCTCTCCCTTTCCTCCCTCTCCCTAACCCCTTTCCTCCCTCTCCCTTACCCCTTTCCTCCTCCTCCCTTCCCTCCCCCTTTTCCTCCTTCCCCCCCCCCTTTCCTCCCTCTCCACTCTCCCCGTTTCCTCCTCTCTCTCTCTCCCCTCACTCCTCCCCTCTCTCTCATCCCCCCCCCCTCACTCTCCCTCCCCTCAGTATCTCTCGAGGCTCTTATCTCACTGGGTAATGAGCTTTGGTCGTAACAAGTCAGATAGAGGTGATGTGTCGTGGTCTAGGGTGTGTGAGGGTGTGTTAGGGTGTGTGTGGGGGCGGGGAGGGGGGGTGTTAGGGTATGTGAAGGTCGTGTGAGGATGTATGAGAGACGTGTGTATGTGTGTGTGTGTGTGTGTGTGTGTGTCCTTCCTCGTACTCGTCCACTTCCTCCATAAATTAAGGAAAATAACTTGCATGACGATTTTTTCTTTTTTTTTGTGATTAATCCAATTTTTTTCACTTTTTTTAATATATATTTTTTTTTTTTAGTTTTACAATTTACGTTTTACGCCTTAATTTTACATTTTTTTTTTTATATATATATTTACATTTTTTATATCTGGTTGTACAATGATCATCCCCAAAACACGTCCAATCTGACCCTTCTGATGGATGTATTTTCGGTGAACGGAAATAAAGTCACAGGAAATAACGTCACAGAAAAAGAATGTCACAATTTTAGCGAAGAAAAAAAATCAGGGAAAAAAGTTACAATTAAAATTATAAAACAAACAATATTTTTCAAGTGAGTTAATTAATACAAGTATGTGAAAGAAATGTCATTTTATTCGATATCTTAAACAAAGTAAGGCTAGGTTAGGTTAGGTTAGGTTAGGTTAGGTTAGGTTAGGTTAGGTTGGGTTAGGTAATGAAGGTACAGCACACGATACAAATTATTTCATATATACGTGACAAGATTAATTACTTTCAGGTGTAAACTGATCACCTGTCCTAGATTACGGGGATTCGGTAACTACAGGTAAATTTTCTGTGTAATTATAGTTTGTAAAGGTGGATGTTGGGGGGGGGGGGGAAGGGTGAGAGGGGGGGGGGTGATAATAACTCTTCTGTATCACTATCATCCCGGAAGTCCCCCCCTTCCCCCACCCCCCTCCCCCCCCACCCCCCACCCTTTATCCCACTTGCTGCCATCTGGTGGTGGACTTGGAAAACACTCGTCTACCTAGAATTAGAAATAGGTTTGTTTTATTAAGCTGTATTACCATAAATTACAGGTGTTTAGTAGTTACAGGTGTTTTGGAGTTACAGGTGTTAAGGGTAGTTACAGGTGTTTAGTACTATTACAGGTGTTTGGTAGTTACAGGTGCTAAGTACAGTTACAGGTGTTTAGTACAGTTACAGGTGTTAAGGATTGGTACAGGTGTTTAGTACAGTTACAGGTGCTAAGTACAGTTACAGGTGTTTACTACAGTTACAGTTGCTTAATACAGTTAGTTACAGTAATATTCCCCATGAAGGAGTTCCCATAACCTACATACGGATACAGCTGTACCTGAAACCTGATTGTAACCTTGTCATGTACACAGTATTACAGCGAGTGTATCGTTAAGAAGGAGGGCGTTGGCCTGTACCATGATGTCATCTGTATTCCCGGTACAGTCTTGTTACATTACCTACAAGTTCTGAATAAACATACATTCCTGTATTTGTGTATGAATATGTGATAGTACAGTGAATAAGGTTTGGGGGTCGCTGTAGTATTTAGATGCTGTCTTATGTATACTGATAGTCTTAGTATTCATAGTCTTTCTTATGTATACTGATAGTCTTAGTATTCATAGTCTGTCTTATGTATACTGATAGTCTTAGTATTCATAGACAACATTACTGCTATGAATCAGACCACCATTAAACAATCACTCCCTGTAGCTAAAAATGTCTCCCGTCTCATACAATTGTTTCTTTTTCTCCCCAGGTAAGAGTTGCGGCACCATACCTGGACTAGCTGGCTACCCCCTCCCCCTCACCATCATCAGGTAAGTCCTCTACTCGTGATGATTATTATTCACAGGTCATAAACTGGTGGCTCTGTTAGGACTTGTGTGGGTGTGGCTCTGAGAAGAATGTATGTCCGTGTCTTTGTTTTCAGCCGACACGACGATGGCTGACTACAAACATGGCTCAGGTGTTTTATAAGTTAGGTGTGTGTTTGTGGGATGGGGGAGAGAGAGGGGGGGGGAGAGATATTATCAGTCTTGTTTTAGGAGTTTGATTATAAATATGTCTAGAGGGTTTTATAAGCCATGTGTGGTGTGTTGAGATATTATCAGTAGTGTTGGGAGAATCTGGCTATGCAAGTATGGCTGAAGAGAACCTTGAACTCGGGAGGGTGACTCTTGTGTCTAAAAGAGTACAAGAGTGGACCACAGTATGTCTCATGAAACAGCCCAAGGGAAGACATTGGTCAAAGTCAAGTCTGAGTGTGTCTAGTGCCAGGTCAGGTGTCTATGGTTCCAAGACTCGTAATGGCACTCCTGGCACTCCGGGCAATCAGTCATTAGCGCCTGGCGTTTCACCTCAACCCATAATGAAGCGCTTTATGGATCTTACAAGCAGGCAAACATTTCGCCCGACCCATCACTGTAGAGGCACTGTACAAGTATCAAGCGGTGGCACTACCCTCCCTCCTCCTCCTCCTCCCACAACCTCTGGAGTGCCGCTACTGATGGGTCGGAGTGAATCATCGAGGTCATATGATTTTTTTTTTTTTAGTAATTATATTTTTGTTTTCGCTAAAGGTAAATACCACAACAAATTTATTAACTGTACAGTATGTAAAGTGAAAATATCGAGTTATTTAATACTATGGATAAATACCTCAAAACATTTTCCTCTCAACCGTAAGTACTGAGTTATTTTAAAGCACGTTTACAATTTTGCCGGAGTAACGAGTTCTCGGTATTTCCTGGAAACAAGTTTTTATGCGAGTTTTTTTCCGCGAACAACCAAGTGTTACTTTTTCCCGGAGTCGCAAATTATATCCACCAGTTTCGCCATGAACCTCGGCCGACTTTCCGAATTTCCTGGAAATAGAGTTGTCGTGTTTTCCTGTAACCAGAACGTTGCTAAGTTTCCTTGGGCAACATTTTCCCGGAAGAGGACCTATCCAAACTTACGGTGAGTAGTGAATAAACTTCGGTAAATAATGAAGTTTTATTTTTTCCTTAGAATAAAATGATCATATTTGTTCCTAACTTATTTTTTTCCCTGAGAGAAGAAATCTATCTTTTTACCCATGTCAATTACCTTCATTTATTGTTAATGTATTATCCAATAAACTATTACCAACTTATTAAAAGTAATTTAGTGTATGAAATGAAAGAAAATCCCATATATCAATTAGGAATAAAATAGATTACTTTTTATATAAGAATAAATTACTGTACTACCATTTTGTTTACAGGTTTTAGTGTTAAAAAATGGGACAAGACCTAAACCGAGTAGTGATGATGATTCAGCCGGATACGTCTCCAGCTGGCTACATGTCCTCTTCAATAATGCCAGCTGTGTGTAGGCCGGAGTGAGTGTAAGTTATTCACGTGTTTTAGGCGGATTTGTGTGGGTATTTTGTGTGTGGTTTATCTTGTTATTTGTGTGGATTATTACTTTGCTTGTGTGGATTTTCTTGTTTGTATGACATTTTTTTTGTATTTACATGAATTGTTTTTGTTATTGTTGTTTGTTTTCAGTGTTTTAGGTTTTTTTGGGGAACGGATTGTTGTTGTTGAGAAGACGGAGTTGTATGGATTTCGTTTCCTCATACAGGTGATATAACTCATGGTCAGGTGTGTGTGTGTGTGTGTGTGTGTGTGAAGGTTACTTTGTATTACTGTATCATTGGTTATGTTATGTCATAGTGTAAAGTTGTTTTGGAGTGCCAGTGCCGGGGGTGATGGTTATGATGCACTGGTGAGAGAGAGAGAGAGAGAGAGAGAGAGAGAGAGAGAGAGAGAGAGAGAGACAAGGAACACGAGGTCGATATACCATTGATGTGCTGAAGGTGCGTGTTGAGGTGGAGCTAGGGGGGGGGGAGGGGAGGGGCAACACCTGAATACTTTGAAAAATAAATAAAAATCACAAATTAAATATTTACCATAGCTGTTGATCTAAGTACCGCATATCACTACCTCATTTAACCGTATAATTCACCTCGTAAAATGGCATCAGATTTACACTGAGACTCGACCGTAACTAGAAGTATTTGTTTAATCACAGTTAGGGGATATTTTTGTTCTTGTAAGTAAGGATGGGAGAAAATGTTCAGCTACGGTATAAATATTTCAGAGGAACTTAGACGCCGTTTTAGTCTTGTGAAGCACTGTAAACATGGCGTCCAAGGTTCATTCTCCCATCCCCAGCTTGTGGTTAGGTTACTCAGGAACTAAGTTTTAATCTCTTGAGTACGATGACTTAACTTCTTCCAAGGGGATAGATCATACTAATGGGGTTATGACAATGTACTCGGGTGATTAAGTCATTGTACTCAAGGGTTTAAAATCAATTAATTACATTACCAAAAGGGATGAAAATATCTCACTCACTGGGCTAAATGCATTGTACTCGAAGGATTGAAATCGTATTTGAGGGATTAAGGATCTGAGTCCAAGACGAAGGAGGAGTCTGGGGGAGGAGAAGGTGGGGTGGGGTGGGGGGAGGTGGGGGGGGGCGTAAACACTCAGCTCGTGACTCATAAACACATACCACACACGCCACTAACGTCTGATGATCACGACAAGACATAAACAGACATTTGGATCGATGTGTGTGTAACAAAATGGTCATACTTTAATAAGTGCCATAGTGAACAAATGCTGCTCAGACACGCCAGAAAGCCAGGTATGTTGCCATTCATACCTGAGCTGGTCTTCCACACCTGAGTGAACCAGCTAATTAAGGTTTTGTGTGGAGTTGTGACTGTATACCTTGAGGGGGGTCATGTCAGGTGTGTGTGTGTGTAAAACCTATCCTAACTTAACCTAACCTAACCTCAAACAAAAGTAATCTAACCTAACCTAACCCAACCTAACCTAACCCCAAACAAAATTAACCTAACCTAACCCACATGTATCTTGATTTAGCTTTCATTATAGTGTTGTCGTTGGTGGTGAGGTGATAACTTTTTTATCTTATCAGTTTACAGTTGTACACACAGTTTACCGTCTTAGTATTGGTGGAGGACAGATAGTGTGTGGTGTGGTTAGTGGGTGTGTGTGAGTGGTGGGTGTGTGGTGAGTGTGTGAGTGGTGGGTGTGTGGTGATTGCAGTAGCTGTGTCGTGAGTGTGTCATGGGTGTGTGGTGGGTGTGTCATGGGTGTGTCATGGGTATGTGGTGGGTGTGTCATGAATGTTTTGTGGATGTGTGGTGAATGTATCTTGAGAGTGTGTGGTGAGTGAGTGAGTGTGTGTCGTAACCTTGAACAACATAAGGGTACACAGGATATGCCACATATCGTCAGGGTGTGAGTGTTGGTTGTGTTCAGTTCGCTTGTGTTTATAAATCACTGAGGACATTGATGTCTAACAGCTGTGTTCTCTGACCTACAGGGAGGGGGAGCCAGGGGTGTGCAAGGGGGGGGGGGGAGGAGGTAGGGGGAACAGGAGACAGAGGAAACAGGAGGTAGGGGGAACAGGAGGTAGGGTGAACAAGAGGTTAGGGAAACAAGAAGTAGGGGAAACAGGTGGTAGGGGGAATAGGAGGTAGGGTGAACAAGAGGTTAGGGGAACAAGAAGTAGGGGAAACAGGTGGTAGGGGGAACAGGAGGTTGGGGGAAACAGGAGGTAGGAGGAACAGGAGGTAGGAGGAACAGGTAGTAGTGGGAACAAGAGGCAGAGGGAGGCAGCAGGCAGGGTGAGGGAGAACACAGAGAGAGGTAGAAACACGTACTCAAGCAGCAGCGGGTAAAGTGAGAGGTCCTCAAAGGCGAGTCTATTCACGGCCCAGTTGTGATGTTTAAGTCATTTTGTTATGAAGTGTAAGTCTGTGTTCTTCCTCTCCCCTTCCCCCTCCTTTACTTCCCCTCCCGCACTTCCTTACCTCACTTCATCATTCCCCTCTCCTCCTCTCCCCTATCTTCTTCTCTTCCCTCTCCCCTGTCACTTCCTTTCCTCTCCTCCCCTCCTTTTTTCTACCCTCCCCTCATTTCTTTCTGTTCCCTCCCTTTCCTTTCCCTTTTCTCTCATACCCTCTCTTCACTTCTTACCTCCCTTTCCTTCCCATTCTCTCTCACATCCTTTACCTCATTTCTTCTCCCCTTCTTTTCCCATCATTTCCTCTACTCCCCTTCTTCATCCCTCCTCTACCAGCCCTTTCTCCTCTCCCCTCTGCCCTACCCCCATCCTCTTCTCTTTCTCCATTTCTCCTTTGCCCTTTCATTACTACACTCTCCCCCTTCCTCTCCCTCTCCCTTTTCCTCTCCCCCCTCCCATTTCCGTATTCTTCCCTACTACCTCTGTCCTCTTCTGTGGCCATGTGTGTGTGTGTGTGTGTGTGTGTGTGTGTGTGTGTGTGTAATTGGGCAGGGTGAAACTATGGGCAAGTTTCTTTACGCCATTTGCCTCTGTCTACCCAGCAGTAATAGGTGACCTGGATGTTAATCGATTTGCGCCACCGTCTATAACACAGTGCGACTCAATGCCTTATGATTATTTTTTCGATACCAAAAACAAACTCATCCGTGCCTGGTATACTCTGTGCTTGTGTGTGACGGTGTGTTTCGGTGACCTTGCTTGTTCGTGCTTCTGTGAGTGTAATGTAATGCTTCTGTGAGTGTGGTCTCGTGCATCAATGCTTTCCTGTACTTCTGTGAGTGTATTTCAGTATATCATAACTTCTCCGTGTTTGTGTGAGTGTATTGCTGTGTATTATAACTACTTGAATTTACTGTATACTTTTTTGTTTGTGCGTGCTTTTATCAATGAACTTGTGTGTGTGTGTGTGTGTGTGTGTGTGTGTGTGTGTGTGTAAACTTTTACCAATTTATTCATGTGCGTGCACTAAGTAAGCTCAATTTTAGTCATGTGCGTTTGACATTAGGAGTATTGTGTGTACACTTACAAAATCATGTATGGATCCCTGTAATTAAAAGTATTTTGCGTGTACATTTAAATTCATGCGGATATTACTTAACAAGTTTCGTGTGTACACTTAAGAATAATTTTGCCTGTTACTGTTGAAGTATATTTTGTGTACATATTTAGTCATGTACGTATTAGAAGTGTCGTGTGTACTTTAAAGTTTATGTGTGTCTCTGATTACAGGTCATCACGTCACCACGCGTACACATTATGTCTTTAGCGCCTTACTTTACCGATGTACTTATATATCGTATGAACACTTATAAGTAATATCTGCACTTATTACTATTACTTACTAGACTGGACTTTATTAGAGCTCCCTGGCCTTTATGAGAGCTCCTTGTGGGCTTTATGAGAGCTCCCTGGCCTTTATGAGAGCTCCCTGGCCTTTATGAGAGCTCCCTGGCCTTTATGAGAGCTCCTTATGGGCTTTACGAGAGCTCCCTGGCCTTTATGAGAGCTCCTTATGGCCTTTATGAGAGCTCCCTGGCCTTTATGAGAGCTCCCTGGCCTTTATGAGAGCTCCTTATGGCCTTTATGAGAGCTCCCTGGCCTTTATGAGAGCTCCTTGTGGGCTTTCCAACAATCTAGTCACAAATTTCACCTCCATTACTAAACGTTTTCCAGGAAGCAGGACCCAACGAGGACCCTCACTTGCGAGTGGACATTGCGTGCATGCTTGCTTGCTTGCTTGCGCGCGTGTGTGCGTGTGGCTAGCAAACTATTGGTTACCCTCACCAAGCGAATCATTCAGCGACCAATGAGGGAAATGTATGTCATTTTGTTCCCCAGCCCCTTCCCCCTCCCCCAACCCCCCCTCTCCCTCCAGCCCCCTTCCCCCTCCCCCAACCCCCCCTCTCCCTCCAGCCCCCCCCCCCTCTCTTAGTAATGAGGGCATCTTGTTTGGTATCACGTGATTTAATATTTACTCTGGGTTAAGAAATTGTCCGAGAATAACAAACGGATATTGTTCTAAGTGTTCGTGATTGCAAAGGATTATTAAGAGGCGGATTTATTAAATTTTCATTGGAGGGTTTTTCTAGTAAGAAGTCGGATTTATTTATTTTTTGTTTCCAGGTATTTACATGACCGTTCGTGGCGGCTTGTTTACTTAAGGTAATATTGCAGTGATGACAATGATATATTGCCAGGTGATGCAGTGACTCATTATTACGTGATGTAGTGACTCAGTGAAACAGTAACTCGGCAATAAAGTGACTTAGTGAAACAGTGAATTAGTGAAGTAGTGACTCAGTGGAACAGTGACTCTATGTAACAGTGACTCATTGATACACTAACTTAATGAAACATTGATTTAGTGAAACAGTGACTCAGTGAAACAGTGATTCAGTGATAGAGGAAGTAGTGCAAAGTGTCTAGTGGTGTCCTCTCCTCATTTAAGTAACATTGGAAGGGAAGAAAGAATTGGTAACTAGGGAGGAAGAAAGAATTGGTAACTAGAGAGGAAGAAAGAATTGGTAACTAGAGAGGAAGAAAGAATTGGTAACTAGGGAGGAAGAAAGAATTGGTAACTAGGGAGGAAGAAAGAATTGGTAACTAGGGAGGAAGAAAGAATTGGTAACTAGGGAGGAAGAAAGAATTGGTAACTAGGGAGGAAGAAAGAATTGGTAACTAGGGAGGAAGAAAGAATTGGTTGATAGAAATGATGAATAAAATAGGAAGAGACCACCACTACCAAATAGGGTGTTGTGAATTGGTACCTATCTTTACAGTTGAGTAACTGAAGGCAGTCGAATACAGTGCCACCCACGTTAACCTATTTGTGACCTGAAGTTTTTATTGGTCAGTGATGTTTATTCTCACTTCCCCTAATAGGTCATCAGGCCTATGGGAGCCGCCGCCGCCACCTTCACCACCAACAAACTGGCCACCTACGTTCTTCATGGGTACACATCATGATTTAAAACCCATTTTTATGTTCCAGCCTCTTCTACTAAACACCCTATGGCGGGGGAATGGAAGGATGGGGAAGGATGGGAGGGAAGGCAAGGGAAAGGATGGGGAGGGGAAGGAAGAGGAAGGGAAAGATGGGGAGAAGAAGAAGGGGAAGCTTAGTGAAGATGGAAGTAAAAGAGGATTTTAATATATTCCCTTCTAACGACACGTCAATTGTTATTTGTTTTCGAATGTCACTAATACATAACTACCATCCATTTTAAAACTACTAAGTCAAGATGTTTCCCCTTCCCACTAGGTCACTGTATTATGGGATTAAGTTCCTGGAGAGTATACAGTTCCCCGTGGCGTCGTAAGGGTATAATAAACGGCCATGCTCTTGTCTCCTGTGGGTGTAAGTAAGGCCAGCTGTATAGAATGGTGTAGGTGACGGGAGGCAGCCTTGTGGGATCACATCTCAGTAGTGTGGGAATTTGGGCGATGTTTTTGATGTATTGTGGCAAATGTTAGGAGAGGAATGTCATGGGGGGTGGGGGGGGGGGGGTATATGACGAGGTGGAAGAGGGAGGGAAAGGGAGATTGTTCTTTCTAATGCCCATCATGCCCCACTCTCCCCCCCTTCCCCCCACCCCTCCCCCCTCCTCCCCCCCCTCAAAAAGTAAACAATCTCTCGTCTTTCGTCCTAAAAAAAAAAAAAAAAAAAATTCTTGTATGCTCAACCTTTAGTAATTACATTCAATATCCAGGTGTGTTGTTGACCAATCGACGGAGTTACTATCGAGAATCAGGGAGACATAGTGTGATAGCAAGGTGGCGGTGATTGGTCAGGAGATTATGGTAGGGAAGGGAGAGAGAGAGAGAGAGAGAGAGAGAGAGAGAGAGAGAGAGGAAAGGGATGTAGGTGGATATTGAGAGAAAGCTACACATAAACTGATATGACACACACACACACACACTGAACCTTCTTATCTCTGACACTTTGAATGACTCTCATGATTTTCGGCTTCAAGCACTTTTATACCTGTTTAAACTGAGACACACGTCAGCCAGTTATTCATGTTCTCCCTACGTCAGCCAGTCATTCATGTTCTCCCTACGTCAGCCAGTCATTCATGTTCTCCCTACGTCAGCCAGTCATTCATGTTCTCCCTACGTCAGCCAGTCATTCATGTTCTCCCTACGTCAGCCAGTCATTCATGTTCTCCCTACGTCAGCCAGTCATTCATGTTCTCCCTACGTCAGCCAGTCATTCATGTTCTCCCTACGTCAGCCAGTCATTCATGTTCTCCCTACGTCAGCCAGTCATTCATGTTCTCCCTACGTCAGCCAGTCATTCATGTTCTCCCTACGTCAGTCAGTCATTCATGTTCTCCCTACGTCAGCCAGTCATTCATGTTCTCCCTACGTCAGCCAGTCATTCATGTTCTCCCTACGTCAGCCAGTCATTCACTAGACTGTATTATTCAGGTGGTGATATTTGGTATGACCTTTACTCGACTGTTCGTTTACCTGTACAACACTCACCTGTCTGTTTCAAATATAAACAAACGTTGTGTCCATCCAGGTGTCAAGAGGGATAGTGTGGGTGTGTGTGGGTATGTGGGGGGTTGGGGGTATATGTGTGTGTGTGTGGGTATGTGGGTGTGTTGTTATTTATCTTATCCAATCGGGTATCAACTTATATTATACTCACTCTTGGGACCACTTCTTATCACTTACCGCTATCTTTGTTCAGGGTAGGACTGTTAGCCCCCCAGGAATACCATGCTATAACCCCACACCTCCCTGTCACTTCTCCCTGGCACTCTCCTCTGGCCCTCCCCATGGCACTCTCCCCTGGCACTCTCCCCTGGCACTCTCCCCAGCCCCCCCCCATTACTCTCCCCTGGCACTCTCCTCTGCCCCCCCTTGGCACTCACCCCTTGGCACTCCCCCCTGGCACTTCTCATTGTCTTGACCTTTGCAAAGTATCACACAAATTTCAAAACCATAATCAAATATTTCTCACCCATTTACTATATTTTTCCCGTCAACTGTATGTCAGTCATAGTCTATCGGTTGTTAAAGGGGCAGCTTCTCCATATTAATAACAGACAGACAGACGTATGTACAAATAACCCAAGTCCACTGTTCTCGTGCGGGGTATAAAAATATCAATTATGGTCAGCTCTATTATACTATAGTTCTATACAGGTGACGACAGATGACAGACAAACAATCAAGCCAGGTGCCAGGTGACAGGTGACCACACGGTATAACACTAATATCTTGCGCTGTGATAATGAAAGGTCACATCACTTTGTTGTTGACATGTAGATAATTAATTGATAACTTGAGGTGGTAAGTTAACTGATAAGGATGGTCATATAGCTGATAAACTTGATACTAAGATAAACAGGTAACGTGACACTAGTACCCACACTCTACACCGTTTATATGTGTGTGTGTGTGTGTGTGTTAGGAAAAAACATTATCATGAACATATCTGAAGAAAAAACATTAATTCAAAAAAAAAAAAATCCTAACTGACTAAATTATATAACGAAGAAATTAAAATGACAAAACATAAATAAATAAATAAAATAAATAAATAAATCAAATATATAAACAGATATTAAAATTACCACAGCGAAATGGCAAGAGTAACTTTTAGAGCGATCCTTGCTGGCCTTTTGACTCACCTCCCCCACCCCCATGTAAAAAAATTGAGCGAGTTGGGCTATTTTTATATTGAGGGACGTGTGGTGAAGTCCGCCTCACACACACACCACACACACGGACGGACGGACGGACGCGGCGCTGAACACAATTAAGGGCTAGTCTTTTATAATAGTGACCTGTAATGGACACCCTTTTCCCTCATATAATTTTAACTGGGAGGTGAGATAGATAGATAGATAGATAGATAGATAGATATATTGGTAAAAAGATAAGGCATACAGATAGGTAGATTTATACATACATACATACATACATACATACATACATACATATATACACACAGTACAATGCTTTAACACAGTCTAGCAAAAGTACCGGTAAGTCTCCACACCTGTCTCTTACATCACCTGAGAGAGTACAGTCATCACCAACAGTTACATTTAGACTGTACAGTTTAGGTCAGAATTTCCTTAACACTTTTTAATATTTGTGGTACATAATGTTTTGGTTATGTATAAGATCACTTGAAGATTAGACACCCAAGCTTATTTGACCTGATGATTATATATGCTAACCTAACCTAACCTAACCTACCCTAACCTACCCTAACCTACCCTAACCTAACCTAACCTAACCTAGTACGTCAACCGGTTCATGTCCACATTAACTATAGTCTCAAGCGAAGTACCTGAATATAGTGGAAATAAAAAACTCCCGGTTGTGTCTCGCTCTCCCTGCCAGGTACAGCACCCGGTCCTGGTTACCTGTACCTGGGCGCTAGGTGGTGGTGTGAGGGAGTTACTGGTTCACTCTAAGGAATGTTCACCTCTTGCTATTTAGAGTGGGGAGCATTCAAGGGCTGACTCCTGCTGCTGCCGCCCACAAAAACTGGTCCTCTGTGTGTGTGTGTGTGTGTGTGTGTGTGTGTGTGTGTGATGGCATGCAAGTGTGTGATTGCATTTATGGGACAATATATATGTGTGTGTAGGTGGATGCTTATATGAATACATGTCTTCTCGTGTGTGTATGAGTGTTGTTGTTTTTTCTTCACATGCCTTCAAGTACATGAATGTGTGTTAACTGCTTGTGCGTCTGGGTAAACTAACAAGAGAACTTAATCACAATATTTCCACCAAGGAGGGAGTAAAAAAGGTCGACCCCCCCCCTCCCTCCCTCCCTCCTACCTCAGCTGACGAAGCACACACACACACACACACACACACATACTCCTCAAACCTGTCAAGTGAGAATGAAAAAATCGCATATATCTTACTACAAACACCTGAAATGAACTCCCTTTGAAAAATTAATAAGCTAAACGTATTTTTTGTTTTGTTTGCAGGATTACCTTACAATCAACACAGTGTCTTATGTAGGTTATGTGTATCGATTATCCAGTTGAACATAACATAGTATCTTATGAGGCAGTGTTGTACGGGGACTCGCTTGTCTTATATCACACTGGCGTCCACCTGCTCTCCCAGTTAAGGTCTTTTGTAGGAGTAGTTGTATCTTGCTACATGAAAGGTGTTGGATGTTTCAGGTGTAACGAGAAAACAGGACCAAAGAGTTGATGAAGGTGATAATTGTCATGGTGAGGGAGAGGGAGGGAGGGAGAGAGAGAGGGAGGGAGAGAGAGAGGGATAGAAGGAAGGAGAGACAGAAGGAAGGAGGGAGGGAGGGACAATTTTACATATCTGCCTTTGTTTTCTTTTTTTTACTCTAACCCTGACACATGTTACAGGCTTCTGACCCTGACCTTACCTTCCCTTAACCTAACCTAACCCACCCTAACCCAACCCACCCTAACCCACCCAACCCACCCTAACCCAACCCACCCTAACCCAACCCACCCTAACCCACCCTAACCCACCTAACCCACCTAACCGACCCTAACCCACCCTCACCCACCCTAACCCACCCTCCATGTTCTGCCGTCCTGTGATTCATCCATCATTTTAACACTTTTATCCTCGTCTCTTCCTCCTCCTCTTCCCTTGCTTCACTGCCCCCCCAGAGAACTTAGTTAAAATTGGTTAAACTTGGGTGAGTATTAAGTTTAAGACGGGTGATGGTGGTGGGTGAGGTGGTGGCGAGTGATGCGGTGGTCAGTACGTGAGGTGTGTGATGGATGAGTGGATGAGATAGTAGTGGATGAGGAGGTAGAGAATGAGGAGATGGTGGGTAGTGGGTGAGGTGTGGTAGTGGATGACAATGGGTGAGTGCAATGGGTGAGTGAGTACGTGAGGTGGTAGTGGTGGTGGTGGTATGGATGAGGTGATGGTGTGTGTGTGTGTGTGTGTGTGTGTGTGTGTGTGTGTGTGTGTGTGCGTGAGGCCTCCGTGATCGAGGTTACGACAATAAATTCAGGTGCTTCTCCTCTCTCTCTCTCTCTCTCTCTCTCTCTTTTATCCGTCCGTTATCCTCCTATCCGTCCTTCCGTCCTCCATTCGTTGAGACAAAGACGCTTTTCATCATCCTTTTGTTTAGCTTGTCATTATTATTCTCACCATCCTTCACCTCCTCCCTAGCCCAGTTTATATTATTTACCACCATCATCATCACTATCACTGCCCTCCTCCTCATCGTCAGCATCATCTCCCTTTCCCTCCTCCCCCCTTCCTCCCACCTTTCATTACATCAAACCATCATTATCATCATCCATCATTATCATCATTATCATCATCATCATCATCATCATCATCATCATCATTATCACTATCATGCATTACCATTTTCACCATATCCTACACCAACCTGCATCTTCCTCACTTAACCTACCCCCCCTCCCCCCCGTCTCTCACCTACCTCTCTGCCTTGTGGATAGAGGTAGGTAGGTTGGTAGGTAGGTAGGTAGGTAGGTTTGCCCTTTACTCGTACGACAGGTTTGGTCAGTCAGCGAGTCTCAAGATACCGACGACTCGACCCGTTAGCCCCCCAGCATATTTTTTCGGCTTACGAGGAGAGAGAGGGGAGGGGAGGGGGTAGGAGGGGGAGGGGTAATGGGGAGGAAGAACTAGTTAAGCGGTTCTGGTAGGGAGTTGGGGAGAAGGGGGGGGGGTTATTGAGGAGTTGGGGGTGTGAATAAGAGGTGGGGAGGAAGTACTGCGGGTGGTTGGGGGGGGGGGCGAGGGGATGTGGTCAGTCGTGTAGGCTGAGGTGGGGAGTGAGAAAGTCGGTAAGGGCTCCGAAGTGAAATGGGTTAAAGAGAAAAACGAGAAGGGTAGAAGCTTTTATTGTCACTATGTTGAGGGAGAGGAGGTTGGTGGCGGCGGGGACGGCGGCCAGCAGTGTGTCCACGCAAACAGGTGCTCAGGAGTCACACCTGTTGGGTCACCTCGAACGGTTAGTTGTTTCACACAGCTGGTGCAGGACACAGCTGGTCTGACGAGTAAGCTGGAGAGCTGCTGGAGTATCCTAAGATAATTATCCTCAGCGGAATGATTGTCTACACACACACACACACACTCTCTCTCTCTCTCTCTCTCTCTCTCTCTCTCTCTCTCTCTCTCTCTCTCTCATGATGGGGTTACATCATATTCCCCCCAAATACAATATAACATCTCCTTTTAATCTACTTTTAAGTTTTCTTTAATCTGTTCTACTTAAGTATAACAAAGAACAAATATAATGTTATTTTGTAGAAGCTCAGGTTATTTTTCAATTTACCCGTTGAATTCACATCACCTGTATTTCGAGTCCTTGATCTTTATTACGTTAGGGAAGGGGGGGGGGTGGAAGTTGGGTACATATATACCACAAACGCCAAAACACACGTTCGAATCCACCTAAGCCGCGTGCTGAGGAGAAACCCCTGGTGTGTTTCTGTAATTAAAACCTTTCCGGCTCCTGGGGGGGTCATACACACTGATTGTGGCGCTCTGAACCGCTTCATGTTTATGTTGTTGTTATTATCGTTGTTGTTGTTATGGTTTATTATTATTATTATTATTATTATTATTATTGTTATGATTATTATGATTATTATTATTATTATTTTTATTATTATTATTTTTATTTCATCAAATACGCGGAAATTAATGATTATAATCATTAATTTTCGCTGCTTTAGTCTGGATCCCAAAACTTCAGCCTTTTCTTTTGACAAGTTTAGGTCCCTGATGAGATCATGAAGCACTTCTTGAGTAAATAGTTTAGGCCTGGTATTTTCAGAGTCATCCTGGTATTCGTTTTCCATTGAGGTAGAGGTAGAATCGGAATCACTCAATTCTTGTTCAGTCGGTGGATTTGGGACTGGAAGTTCAGCACTGTGCGGTACTGGTCGGATTGCAGAAGCAATATTAGGGTACTGTACCTTGCCTCGTGTCTTGATTTATATTCCCTTAATATTTGTGAGACAGAAGCAGCAGTCACTACTGTGGTCTTTAGGTTCACGCCATATCATTGGTACAGCAAACGGCATTCCTGAACTTCGTTTACCACACATCCACTCGCTCAGGTGGTTAACACAAGACTTACAGGCTACATGAGGTGCCCATTTCTTGTCTTGGTCACCCAAATGACATTTGAAGTAACTTTTGTAGTTCAGTCGAACAGCTTTTGTGATTGGTTTCTTGAGGCTACCAGGAGTGAAGGCACCACATATGTAGCAAAAACTGTCAGCACCGTTCACACACTTGCGACGTTCCATGTTTTGTTAATTTCAGAGTAATTACAAATCATGCAGGTGTAGATATGCAATATCATGAATCAGCAAACTGAAACAAACAAAAAAGCACAAATCAGGACAAAATAATTGCATAAGTGGAGCCAATGAGCATATAAATTACTGTATGAATAGCATGGTACACTAAATATATAGATATGCTGGTTCTGGAAAACTGAGCTTGATACAGCTATACGAATGTCATAATTGAGTTCAGCACATACAATTACACTAGAATCAGACTGTTTTGATCCAGAACCATGAGAATTTTTTTTTTATGTTGAACCAGTGTTATTGAGACTTAGCACTGGAAGAAATGTGCTTAGTATATTCTTGTAAGGCTACGAGTGTGTGTGTATGTATGTATGTCTGGTGGCTGTCTTGACATTTTGGCGTGACGTAAATGTGTCTGTGTGTTTGTGTAGAGATAAGTGTTTGTTTATTTCCAACTTGTTTCGTAACTTGTACGGTAGGAGACATTGTTATTTGTATTACTAATGTCATCTCTCTCTCTCTCTCTCTCTCTCTCTCTGGTTTGTTTTTGCCTCACGCGGAAACATCTTCATTAAACCTGAGTGTCCTCCTCCCCCTCCTCCTCCACATTCTTTTGTTCATCTTCCTCTTTCCTTTTTTCTCCCCATCTTCCTCTTTTTTCACCTTCTCTTCTATTTCTTTCTCCTCCTCTTCCTTTTTTCCTCCTCTTCCTCCTCCTCCTGGGTGATTGTCCCAAGTTGTGCCGCGTTTGTCTTCTTGGTGGGTGAGTGGGTCGATGGTGGCAATCCTCTCAGGTTGCATTTTTCACCATCAGGAGCCCCGGGGGGAGGGAGGGTGGCTCACCAACACCGTGGGCCGCGTCTGTGATTCACATTTTCAACCTGAGTAATATTCTCACTTTCCCGAATTTCACTGAGAAACATGGATCAGCTGAAAATTAGACACCCCAGCTTTTTTCACGTGAAGATTAAACACCCCAGCTTATTTCACCTGAAGATTAAGCACCCCAGTTTATTTCACCTGAAGATTAACCACCCCAGTTAATTAGGGTAAAATACGTTAGGGTGTCTTATAGTCAAGTGATCCGAAACACCTGTGTGGGTACAGATATCACGCACAGGTTTATTAAATGATACTATGGTGATACTAATGTAAAGGTGTAAAATACAGGTAACAGTAATATGTAATTGATTATTAGTTTGATGGAGAGAATACATAGAATTTCTTAAACAGTAATAGTGTAAATAAGCTGCAGGGGCTCAATTATCACACACACACACACACACACACACAGAGTATACATGTATGTCCGTGCTCTTCTATAGTGTGTTAAGTTTAGGTGTTGGAGCAGTACAAATTGTGGGAAGAAAGACTGAAGTAAAGAAAATGAATCAAAGTGAAGGAATAAAAAGAATGACATGGAAGGAATGAGAGGAAGTAGAAAGAGCACGCACACACACACACACACACACACACACACACACACACGGGTATACACAAAGGCACACATGCAAAGAGAGAGAGAGAGAGAGAGAGAGAGAGAGAGAGAGAGTGGGGGGTAGTAAGAGAGAGAGGAAGGCGGCGCACATGGTAACAGTGGAGGGGAGGGAGGTAGGGTGTGGGAGGGTTAGAAGGGAGGGAGTAGGAGGGTGGGGAAGGGGGGTGAGGGGGAACAACTCAGTGTTTATCTTGGTGATGTGATGCCAAGGTTCTGGCCGACCTGCCACACTCCGTGACTCCTCGCTATTTGTGTCTTGGTGTTCGTCTAGTTCACTGCAGCAGCATCACTGGAGGCTGGGAGGCAACAATGGCGCCGTGTTTGTGGATCAAATAAGTGGTTGTGTTGTTAAGGAGGTGCGGGGTGTTGTGTAAGAGGTGGAAGGTGGGTAGTGAGGCAGGAGGGACGTGCTTGGCTGTTGGCTGGTCCGCCCACCCGTCCCTCCACCCGCCCGGAGTCTGCGTACTGACTACGTCACTGATACGTCACCATACGTGCGTGTGTATGTTCGCCTCTGAGTGAGCCAGACGCGGCGCTCAGTCTGAGAAAACCCGTCTGTCCGGACGCACGGCTATGACGCTCCCCTCTCCTTAACACTCGCGCGCCCGCTCTTGGGGAATGTGCCACGACTTGCGTCTTAAGGAGTACCTCACACCACTGCGTCAGTGTGTACTGGGCCCGCCCACACGCCTCCGCCACACTCCTGGCGGTCGCATCTTACCTCAACGCCCATAGTGGCTACCTTTGTTTGAAGTTTTGAAGTGATAGTCTAGCGTGTCTAGTGGAGTGTCAAGTTTATAGTGCGGTGAATGTTGTCAGAGAGCCGAGGAGCCATGTCGTCTTACCGGAGCCAGCGGCAACACTGCTACTTGTGCGACCTGCCCCGTATGCCCTGGGCTATGTTGCACGACTTCTCTGAGCCCGTCTGCCGCGGCTGTGTCAACTATGAGGGCGCCGACAGGATCGACCTGGTGATAGAGGCGGCGCGACAGATGAAGCGAGCTCACGGAATAAACGAAAACCGCCAGGGTCCTGCCAAGCCTCACCCTCGCGTGCCCATGGAGGCCCAGAACGGTGCCCACCATGGCCCTATTAAACTGGAGGGCGGCATCAAGATGGAGCCTGGATCCCACTCACAGTCTGGGTCCCACTCTCACGCCCACTCCCACGGCCACCCGGCGCCCCTGCCTCCCCCTGGTGCCCCGGGTGTGGCCTTTGTCTCAGGGGACGTCCGCCAACGTGGGCCACATATGCTGGCCTTCCCTGCAGGCCTGGCTCACCGCGAGGACCCTCATGCGCCCTCCCTGGTGAGGCCACCTGCCCATCTCACCGCCCACCCACCCCTGCCGCCCCCTCACTCTCGCCCACCAGGAGCTCCGGGATCCTCGTCAGGCTCGGCACCTCAAAAAAGATCCTTTGAGCGAGACGACGCCCAAAGTCCCAGCGAGGGCAGTGTGCCCAAACGGCCCATGCTCGAGGAGGGACACAGGCCCACCCTCACCCGAGGAGAATCCCTGCCAGCCGCCCCCGTCGCCCCCAACTACAAGGATTCGGCCAAACATCATCCCGTCCGAGTGTGGTCCTTCGACGGGTCTTCAAAGCCCCCTTCAGGTAAGTCTCACTCCCTCCCTCTGTGGTTGTGTGTGTATCTTTGCCTGACATGTAACACAGTCCATTATTCACTCATTGATTGATTTTAGAATGTCATCTACGATCATTGGATGGCATTCATCATCTCCCCCTCCCGACCCTTGTCCTGGCATTTGACAGTCACGGCTAAAGGTTATAACCACGTCCTGTATAATTTTCTCTCTCTGTCAATACGGGTTGTGCCCAAAGAGCAAATAACAGCCCCATTGTTGGTACCCTTAGCGGATACAACGTCAATGAAACCCTCCAAAGTATTCAAAGTCAAAAAGTTCCACTGTTCATGTGGTAACAACGTCATGTCATGTAATAGAGGTCCCCGAGGTCCCAGGCCGGACTGACATGTCTAACTTGCTCTCCCTTGTGATGGGTAGGTAATGAGATTGCGGCCCACTTCCGCCTCTCCCTGTTAGGGCTGGGTGCGGGGGCGCTGCGGAGTGGAGCTGCAGTAGGCGGTACAAAGTTGAAGGCCTCAGGTTCTGTCGTCAGCGCGGGGCTTCAGCGAGGCCCTCAGCCCAGCAGCAGCAGCTCTGGTGGCCCGCGCTCCTCCCCATTCAGTCAGCAGCAGCAACAACAACAACAACAGCAGCAGCAGCAGCAGCAACAACAGCAACAACAGCAACAGCAGCAACAACAGCAACAGCAGCAACAGCAGCAGAAGAAGAAAGAGGATGAGCAGCCAAGTGGTAGGTGGTCAGCCAGCCACCTAGGCACCTACCTCACCTATCACATTAACACCCGGAGTGGACTGCGCTCGGCTCATGGCCGTATTTCCGTTTTTTTAGGATTAATGACTTTTAAGACTTAAGATAGTGTTATTACTTATAAGCTTATTAACACTTTATATCCGACTCTATAAGTGGGTTAGTGACAGACAGGCGTTACAGGAGTGTGGTACTAACTCTTTATATAAAGTCCTCACTAATGTTATATTTATAAGAATCTTCTTGGTGTAAGTGTTTGTATTTATGTTTTACTGAGACACGTTAACATGTACAGTACACTGGACACTGAATAACAATTAATAACTAACTCACGATATACTGTACTGGAGCGGCACAGCTGACAAGTGTGTATTTAGTTAATATACAAATATTTCTGAATGTTAATGTGTCTTGAAAACTTTTATTCCAAATTCGGAATCACAAGACTTACGCATTGGTGCCTTGTTCAGTCTACCGGGCACAAGACACACAGGTATAGCGTCAATGGCCAGTGAACCATAATGGAGAGTGGTTCAGGATTTACACCGTGTCTGTATGAACACTTGTCTGTGTTTTATTAAGTTGGTGGAGTTGAAGTAATGGTGATGAGCCACCGATGGTACACGTGATACAAGTTCGCCTTCATTAAGTTACTATTACTGTGATCAGCCGGTAATACTACACATAGCTGAGGCTATTTTTAGCTTTGGTACAGCGAGCGATCACTCATTACCGCCGCTTACACCGACACCGCCGGATCAAAGGTTGCGGGTGTTTTTGTCGTGGCAACACTGACGGGGTTTTGCTTGTTACTATTGTGATGGTAGTTGGCGGCGATAGCTTGTTTCCTGACTCAGGCGCGGCCGCGTCACCCTATTTACTGTACGGTACTGTACCTGCATCACGTCTGTCTGTATACAATTTTTTTTCTTACGCGATGTACATGAATCTCACTGTCTCACGATGTGTACAGAGAAGTAATTTACTTTAAATCTGTAAACAATTACAATTCAATTCAATAAGAAAAAAATCGTCACTGTGGGTACTTCATCCCTCCCGCTCGTCCCAGGTGCGTAATTAAGCATCCCGTGAGATACAGGACTGCGCCTTGCAACTTCGTCCTTGTAAACGTGAAAAATTCTCATTGTCTGTGTGTGTGTTTTGTAAGTCAACATATATATGAGGACTCTATCTCTCTCACTCATAGTCCTTACCGGTAAAAAGGTCATTGACTCATACACTCTCCCTGTGTTGAAGTATTTGGCCTCAACCTCCCATATTTTATGTCATTGCAAAATAAGTGTAGCGAAGTTTATTTTGCTTTAGTTTTTGTGCATTGTAAAATAAGTGTTTCCTTACGCTCACCAGAATGACCTATAAATGTGAATGAAACGTCAAATTATCCACGTGGTGTAGTGTAAATCCGTGGCTCGCTTACTTTAGGAGTTAATTATCTGTTTTCCGTATAATATTTCCTATTAATGTATTATTCACCTTAACCTGTTTACCCAGTATACTCACTTATAGAACAACACACACACACACACACACACTGTCTCTTCCTCAGACTAATAATGAACGAACTGAACACTTATTCATACTTAATGCACCACGTCATTATAGGTACAGTGAACTACTATCATAAGAGACGGTGGTTATATTACGTTCTTTTTCTTTGTCTAATCTCTATACGGTACGGCCTTCGTTCTCCTTCCGTGTAAAAAATCAGGGTCGACTTTCCTCAGATTAACTCGGGGTAAAAAAAAAAAAAACATGAATAGGCAACAGACAGTGAGGAGTTGCCATGTAAATAAACAGCGAAGGTCCAAGGTATCAACACTGAGGAGAACATCGCGTTAATAAATGGGGGAAATTGTTGTTAGTGTGGAGTAAATATTTATTATTATGGATCTAGCGTTTATTATAGGCGAAATATTTTACATACTACTACTACTACTACTACTAATAATAATAATAATAATAATAATGGTTAAAAAGTCAGGATCATGTTATAAATGGATTGTTGAAATAATAGTTAATGTAGTGGTAATGTTAATATATACAGTAAAATATATAAGTATTTTAACCTTATCAATAGTACTGTATAAGTTGATGATAATACAGTGATAGTAACAATAGTCGTGTCTTCACTAAATTTGAACTATTTATTAGTAGTAGTAGTGTCAATATCGTGTAATGTACCCCACGTCATAACACGCCTTGCCAAGTACCTGCAACTCACTCCTAAACGTTCAGACTGCGCTGCTTCGATCGAATAAACGGTGCTAATAATAACTTAACCTGCGTCGTCATTATATCTGTCTCCTTTCCGTCCTTCCTTCCTTACTGACAGGCAGACAGACAGACAGCCTCGAAAGGACCCAGTGGCTGTCTTTTACATTGCCTTTGTATTTAAGAGTTTTAAGGCGATCTTTACTTACTGTAGTCTTTTAAGTTAGTACACACCTATGGCTGTTAATTACACTGTCTCACGCACCTGTAAACGGTCTTAATTACACTGACTTGGGTATATCTCGTAATTACTCTGACGCACGCTTAGATTACACTGACCGGCCATTGTCATATTTTCCCTCAGTGCACCTGTTCAAGTTAATTACAGTACACCTGTTTAATGAATGTATGGGGTGGTGAGTTTACAGTGTAGCACAGGTGTTGGACTCAAGATGTAATGGACGATGTCTTTCCTCTCAGGGTTCAGCACACGCTATCAGATTTTCACAAAGAAACCGATTTATATAGACATTCCGATTTATAGACATTCCGATTTATGGACATTCCGATTTATAGACACTTAAGGTTTATAGATACACGGATTTATAAAGCTGCATGGCTTTATTGATACACTGATTTATCGATATTCAGTTTAATAGCCAGATTCACTGTCCCGTGGTTTAATATACTCAGATTTATTGATACTAGAGTGTGATAGTCAGATTTTTTGACGTTCATAGATTTTCAGCTACTCGGATTTATAGACACACTTGTATAATACTATTTTTACTTCCTTACCTCTCCTTTATCTCTGTTGCTACCTAGGCACTTTATTGCTGTCTCTCTTCATCTACTTTGTATATTTACTTCACCTTGTTTGACTGTTGGTCTTCATCACCTGGCTACTGTTGACTTTGATCACCTTACTGTTGTTGTTAATCAGCTGTTATTGGTTTTGATCAGCTGTTATTAGCGTTGATCAGCTGTTATTAGCGTTGATCATGTGTCCGGTCATACATACTATCATACATGTGTTAAAATTGGTATGTATACTTGCAAACAGACACAAGTTTTCGTATAGTTAGGTGGGTTGTCAGTATATACATCACATGAAGATTAGCCACCCTAACCTAACACAACACTAACGTAACCTAACCTAACTTAACCACACCCCCGGTAGCATTTGGTTGGTTAATGATCAGTTTGCCAGTGGGGTTAAAACACGTAGTGCTTCTTCACTAACATACGGTACACTAACTGAGGTACCGTACTGTACTAAGGCAGAGGAGGTCCGGTGCGTGCAAGACTGGCCACGTATACGCTTGGACGAACTGGTACGCTTGTGCTTATGTCTCGTACACACCTAGCGGGCTCGACACACATACACAATAGCGGGCTCAACACACACACACTAGCGGGCCCGACACATACACACACACGTAAACGGGACCAATACGTAGACTGGACCCGACTGTACACACACGTGAAAAAATCCGGTTCGTACTTGTAGGAAGGGGGGCGGGGGTGGCTCAGTGTTAGTGAGGTATATACGCGAGGGGTAAGTGGGGAGGGGGGGGGGCAGTGTGTGTGTGTGAGAGGTACACACGTGACAACCCGTCTTTGGTTTATGACCCGTCACATATTTTCCCATTTGGCTTCGTCTATTTATATGTGTGGGATTACTAGACTGCTCGCCCCTTCCTGTCTCCACTCTTCCCATCCCCTCCCTTCTCCTCCCTTCCCCTCCCAGGACACGCGGGAGGGGCTGAGAAGGTTGGGTTGATGGGGATTGTGGGAAGGCGAGGAAGGGGGTAACGAAAGTGCGGGCGGTGAGTGGAGGGGGGAGGAGAAGGAAAGATCCTGGTTGTTAGGGACAGACTGTGTCAGGAAGAGGGGCGAGGGAATGTGTGTTGAGTGAGGGTTAAAGGTAGAAAGAAAGTCAGGGGTTGATCATAGAGAGAGAGAGGTGAGGAGGCGGTAAATGCAGCTGGGAAGGAGAGGAGAGCCAGGCGGCGTCTGGAAACTTGCTGACTATCGCAAAATAAACATACAAATAAAAATCTGCCTCGATGTTTTCCCGAGGGCGGAGAAAAATAAATAAATAACTTTGTGGATGTTTTGCTTAAGAACGGCGTTAAGACATCCTGAGTGGTGGTGGTGGTGGGGTACCTTGCCAAGAACGAGGTGTGTTGCGGGCCAAGGGTGAGGTAATGGTGGGGGAGGAGGGATTCCCATTTCCTCCATTCCCCTTCATCCTCTCCTTCATCCCCTCCTTCATACACCCCCCAACAAACACCTCGCCCATCCCCTCACTCCTGCGCCCTGCTAAGGCTTCTTGGCACCTTGGATAATTCACTCACCTCGCACTTAATATATCTGAGTCCACGTCATATATTACACACTGGGAAGCCGAGATACCGTTGTAAGGTAAACAATAGTATATTTTTGTATCTTTCCTCAGGTCGTGTTCTAAACTTCCTCAGCTGAGGTTTTTGTTGGAATTATGTTTTTTTTACTTGAAGGTGACGAGAGGGTGAAGTAGGAGAGCCACCACCAGTGCTGGTCACTCACACGGCGCTTCTTGTGGCTGCCTGAGGGAGGGAGGGAAAGTTGAGCTGGACGGGTCAGGAGGAACTTCGGGAGAAAACGGGATGGGGGAGGGGAGGAAGGAGGAGCTGGGGGGGATGTTTGGGGGTGAGGGTCGAGAGGCCAGCTGTTGTTGCTCTTACTGCTCCACGCCACGTTGTTACAAACACACACATACGGTATATATTATATACTGTGTATACACACACACACAACATAAGGTCAGGGGTTCAGACGACGTTTGCAGAGCGAGTCGTCAAAAGTGCTGCGAGTGTGAGTGGGCAGTGTCAGCTTCCTGGCTGAGCGGCGGTGTGGATCGCGGGTGTGTGAGAGCGTGCGTGCGTGTGTGGGTGAGTGTGTGTGTGTGTGTGTGTGCGCACTGGAGGGCGTGAGTGGTGGCGGAGGTTGGCAGCGAGCCAGGGTGACGTCACGCTTACGTGGCCCCCGCGCCGTGGATGAGGGACGCAGCAGCAGCAGCGCGGCCTTGAGCCTCCCAGCCCAGCCACCCTGACCGACCCACACACACACACGCTGATTCTCTGTTTACACTCCACACCCGAACTACACTTCCCCCTCCACTCCTCACACATACGACAACATCACCGCTGCTGTAATGCTGTGTATAAGCACCAGTGTTCCTCCAGCGCGTCACTGCAAGAATGTGTGAACGTGGATGATGTGGAGAAAATTCGTGGCATGCAGGCAGCCCCGAGCGACACCAACACATGAACACACGCTCGGCCTGCTGCTGCTGCCTACACTGGGGTCTCCCGGCCAGCGCTCACCACCACCAGTACCGCCCCATCATGCCACATCATCACCACACTCACCACCAGAAAAGTTATGTGAACAATGACCGAATTCAACACATCTCACGGATGAAGTATTTGTTAAATTTCGAGGATATTAGCTCTTACTGTTTGTCTTAGGCCTTTGTTTTTATATCTGTTCACGACCTGATTGAGAACGACGATTTTTTCCCTTGTTTGACAGACGACAGGTATCATCTTAAAAAAAAACTGACTGACTGTGACATGAGTTAACCTTCAATCACAAACTTCCCTAAGAACCTTGGTGTGAAGGTCTCGATCAATTTATATGAAACTAAAGAGTCGTTGATAATGCCCTAGTTATCTGTTATGTATTTTACTCGTATTATGAACTTGACAATGCCCTCAAACTATTAATGTGTGTCATTGTATCGACTCTGAGCCTTGCATATGACACACCCTCAATATAAAAAAAATCGTAGTTGAGTTACAGAAAAACCCATACACACACTCAGTCACTGGGTTAGTCTGGAGTCACCGTAAGACACCCGCTCTACCTGTGTTTACGTCGGTTACACTGCCATTATGGGACTTTCACCAGCCAACAGCCAAGTGAACTTTAGGATACGAGGTGTTAAACTTTATAACTTTCTTCCGTTGTAGTAAGTTAAATAGCTCTGTAGGTAACTCTTAATTTTATAAAGTAACTGGTTCTTCTTTGTTAAGTACCGCCAGCCTTATCTTGTAACCTAAACGCCTATATAAATATTTCTAGTTTTATACAGTAACATCTTATAAGTAACACAGCCTTTTCGTTTAACCTAAGCGCCTATATAAGTAACACCAGCTTTATATAGTAATTTAGTCACCCTCTATAAGTAACAGCTTTGTAAGTAACACCAGCTTTACCTAGTGAATTGAACACCTGTATAAGTAACACCAGCTTTATTTACTAACTTGAGCATCTGTATAAGTTTATAAGTAACACTAACCTTATCTACGAGTTTGTGCTACTTATAAATACTTTACCAGCTTTATCTTTTAACTAGGCTTCCTATTTTAACCAATTTCAACCTTAAGTAACTTTAGCCTTAAGTAACATTAGCCTTAAGTAGCATTAATCTTAAGTAGCATCAGCCTTAAGTAACATCATTCTTAAGTAACAACAACCTTAAGTAGCCTCAGCCTTAAGTAACATTAGCTTTAAGTAACATTATTCTTAAGCAACATCAGCCTTAAGTAGCATAAATTTTAAGCAACAACAACCTTAAGTAACATCAGCCTTAAGTAACACTAACCTTAAGTAACATCAACCTTAAGTAACATCAACCTTAAGTAACATCAGCCTTAAGTAACACTAACCTTAAGTAACATCAACCTTAAGTAACATCAGCCTTAAGTAACACTAACCTTAAGTAACATCAACCTTAAGTAACATCAACCTTAAGTAACATCAGCCTTAAGTAACACTAACCTTAAGTAACATCAACTTTAAGTAACATCAGCCTTAAGTAACATCAACCTTAAGTAACATCAGCCTTAAGTAACAGTTTTAATTGATTAAAGACTTTGTACGAGCTGTTTCTTAGTAAATTTAATACCTTTCCATGTAAGGCCAATCCATGTTGTTTTTTGTACGTTCATTAGTAATTACAGGTGATTAAAGTGATTAGGCGTATTATATACTCGTGTACCCTCGGTGTAGTGTAGATGACGTCACTCAGTGTAATGATTTGAGTCTACATTAAGTATATATCTTGTTTAAGTAATTTTTATGGTTGTGTTTATTCATTGAAAGACAGACCTTTCTTAAGCAACTCAATCAAGGTTTCATTAGTATTGTTAAGTAATGCAGATGGACAGTTAAGTAACTCCAACTCCCATTGAAGTGAGTCGATGGGTGTTAGGTAGCGTTAAAACACTTTTTTGTTTTTTTAAGTTACTTATATGGCGTTTAGTTATCCAGTATACCGAGTAATCAAAATGAGATGTTGTATAATATATTGAGACTATTGTAAGTAACTTAGAAACCCTCTTAAGTAACGTAGTGAGTGTTTAATAACTTGGATACCACCTTCTCCTCCTCCTCCTCGGCTACATGACGTAAGAGCAAGGAAAAAACGAGTGTCACTTGAAGCGAAAGGTTAAGAGGTCGAAACCCCAGCCAGGACTATATGTTGTGGTGATGGTGGTAGGGGTGGTGGTGGTGATAGTGGTGGTAGTGGTAGGGGTGATGATAATGGTGGTGGTGATAGTGGTGATGGTGATAGTGGTAGGGGTGATGGTGATAGTGGTAGGGGTGATGATAATGGTGGTGATGGTGATAGTGGTAGGGGTGATGATAATGGTGGTGGTGGTGATAGTGGTAGGGGTGATGATAATGGTGGTGATAGTGGTAGTACTAGTGTAGGAGTTGATGGTGGTAGTAGTAGTGGGAGAACTATGCTACAAGTTAGGTGTAAACATCTCTTAAACAGGTGTACATCAGGTGTAATTCTTTGATTTGACTTACATAAAACACCATCCATCAGTGTGATCAGGAAAGGCGTGTGTTGGGGTAACGGAACGGATGCAGAAAATTAAGTAGTATTATGTAGTTAGTAATATCGAGGTTCAGAGGGAATAATAATCCATTATATCGAGGGTAGACACTGTAAGCTTAAAATAATGAGAGGAAACTGGAGACAGAGAGTGGCGTCACAACATGGCCAACGTCTGTCGCCTCGGCTGTTAGTAAGGCAGGAAACACGACTCAGACACAGCAAAGAGAAGCCTTGATGTGTAATGGAACTTCTCAGTAGATTTCAAACTTTTCCTTTCCCTTTAATTGTTATTTTAGTCTGATGATAAATAAATAAATCACATGAATTTTAGACACTATTTCACCTGTTAATTAATCATTCTAATGCTACCTGGGAGAAGGAGGGGGGTTAAGGTTAGGGTAGTTAATCTTTAGGTGAAACAAGCTGGAGGGTGTCTAATCTTCAGGTGAAATAAGCTGGAGGGTGTCTAATCTTCAGGTGAAATAAGCTGGAGGGTGTCCAATCTTCAGGTGAAATAAGCTGGAGAGTGTCTAATGTCACAGTGAAATCAGCTTAGGCTGTTTAATCTTCAAGTGACCCGTCAGATTAATTGGTCCTTTACACAGTTGCCTCACACAGCATATATTTTTTTTGCACCACACTGGACCGAGCATATATTTACACGAGGGCGTTGACTCTGACATAATTGTGGTGCCCAAAGGAGTGATGAAAGGTGGTCAAGGGGGGTGTTGAAGGGTGGAGGTGGTGGTTGAACGGGTAATGAAGGGTGGGGGTGATGAAGGGGGTAGTAAATGGGTGTTGAACGGAGTGGTTTTTTTTTTTTTATTGGGCACTCCCCTACATCCTTGTGTAAGGTGAAGCGCAGAAGCGTTTACAGCGCCCAACAGGGAAGCATGCTAAGTTCCTGCTTGCCTTTATGTCTCATGAGTTAAGGGCGTAGAAGCCTGAAGAGTCAATGGTTTATGTTATCAAGTTATTGGAAGTTCCAACAACTCCCTGAATACGAATTCGCAACTTTCGACTTACAACAGGTACCTACTGTACTGCTAGGTGAACAGGGACTAGTGGGGGCAAGGAAGTCAGTCCAAACAACTTCCACCGGCCCGGGAATCGAACCCGTGACATCTCGCTTGCGAGGCAAGAACGGTACCGCTTCTACCACCGATCCCAAAGGAGTGGTGTTGAAGGGGTAATGAAGGGTGGGGGTGTTAAAGGGGTAATGAAGGGTGGGGGCTTTTAAGGGGGTAATGAAGGGTGGGGGTTTTAAGGGGATAGTGAAGGGGAAGGCGAAGGGGCTATTGGGTATTCACGTGAAGGCAGGAAATCACCCAAATGTCTCATATAAAAAAATATATATTTTTTTTTTACATAATGTTTAAAGATTTATAACATTTAAATGGAACAATTACGAATGTATTTTAGAAATTAAGTAGGAATGTTAAGTCTTTAAAATGTTGAAAAGTGTGTAATGTGAGTGTGTGGTGTGAGTGTGTACTGTGAGTGTTTACGTTGAAAAGTGTGTACTGTGAGTGTTTCGTAAGGATTCAGATATGACTTTCATCTTTTCCCCACATTACAAAGACCACCTCAATTTGTCTTATCTGTTCATAACGTTTCTTGGATAGGATATCCTCTCGTGTGTGTAATCTTTCCCCGACTCACTTTGGGGTATCATGAATGGGGAAATAATTAAACCACCACTACTATCACCACCACTACTATCACCACCACCACCACTACTACTATCACCACTGTGTTCCCTGGTGCGGATATGTCGTTGTGTGGTGCTGCTTGTCATCACTGTGATTGGTTGGTTCCTTCCTGGCCAAGTTTGATCGAATGTGAAGAGCTTAATGGGTTGGGAAATTTTTTGACCTTGTTAGTAGAATAATTATTATTTTTTTTGTAAGGGGGGAGTGGGTGGTGTGGGTAGCAGGGGAGTGGGTGATGTGGGTAGCAGGGGAATGGGTGGTGTGGGTAGCAGGGGAGTGGGTGGTGTATGTCGTTGTAATATGGAGTATATTCAGTTCGTTTTGTCTGTCTGTCTGTCTAGGTATCTATCTGTCAGTTTGTCTGTCTGTCTGGTCAAAATATTCTTCCCTCGATGGACGTTTCTGAATGGATGTGTCGGCCACCCGAGTTACGACTGTCAGGGATTTCTGGCTTGAGTCTCATTCTCCTCCGTCTCCGGGGGGGGGGGGGGTGAGAGAGGGGTTACCATGTGCATTTGTTTCTACATTATATCACTTATTATTATCTTTTACGTCCTTTCTCTCCGTCGTCCACCTCTTCTCTTATCCCTTGTATCCTTTTCGTTAATCTTCTTCCTTTTCCCTTTTTTTAGTCATTTTTCAATCCATTATCTAATCCCCACCCAAAAAAAAAAAAAAAAATCTGACCCTAAATTAAAATGATATCCAATCCTAAACTAGTAAAACAAAATTATCCAATCTTTTAAAAAACAATCCAACCCTAAATATTAAGAATGGAAATAAATATTATCCATCCCAAAAATCGTCTTTTAAAACTATCCACGAGTGTTGTGTTTGGTCGTCCCCAGTGTGTGTGGCGGGAGGGGGGGGGGGGGTGTCGCTTCCTAGCAACCTCTTCTCTCATTCTCTTCTTCTTACCTGTTGTGTAGTTCCTTATCTTCACGCCTCGCCTCGCCTGACAGGTGTATATATCTCGTGTGGTTTATACAAGCTGGTAATGAGTCTAGACCTCCGCCGTGTGTGTATGTGTATGTGTTGACATTTATATCGCCCCACGTGACCTATCAATCGCCTCTGTTTATTCTCTTTGGTTTCCATTTATTGTTGTGTTATGAAAATTTACTTCTTAATATTTACCTTTACATCGTTATTGATGTTCTGTTTCTCCTCGACCTTGTTTTGATACCTGGCAGTGGTTGATGGTGTGTGAGTTGTGGCCGCGCGAGGAGTTAGGACACGCGTTCAATTCACCTTGACATTTGGTTTTTCTTTACAGTTTGCCTCCTGTGCTTGTCTGTAAGTAGTGACAGGTGTAGGTGAGAGAGTCTGGTTTTGGGTTAAGGTGCAGGTGTGAGAGTCAGGTTTGAGTTGAGGTACATGTGTGGAGGGGAGAGAGTCAGGTTTGGGTTGAGACACAGGTGTGTGAGACGTGATCGTTTACTCTTGAGCCAGACAGACACGTGAAGGTTTGGAAACACGACACCTGTCACGCAACCTGGGTCCCTTCTTCTAGGTCACGAAAGGTCTGTGTCCACCCCTCTTCCAGGTTACGAATGGTCCGTGTCCACCCCTCTTCCAGGTCACGAAAGCTGTGTCTACCCTTCTTCCAGGTCACGAAAGCTGTGTCCACCCCTCTGCCAGGTCACAGAAGCTGTGTCCGTCTTTCAGGTCACGTGGGTTCAGTGACCTTGGATCGAAAGTTCTATTTGTAGAAATAAGGTAAATGACCCACGTAGGATTAAACTGTGACGTAAACGAGCTTAACACACATAGGTTTAAACAGTGGCTTTGGATGGTACTAAAATGATAAAATACTTGAACTTCAGTGTGATAAGCGTAGATGACGAGGTACCGGTGTGTGTGTGTGTGTGTGTTTAAGGTCGTTTCTCACGTATCCTTACCCCACTTGTGAGGTTTTGAAGCTTCCTCCTTATCCGTGACCCAAGAGAGTTTGCAGCTGTAGGTAGAAGGCGAGGGTGACTCTCCGTCCAGGTATCTTGGGATCGTGATAGGTTAAACATAAATCCGAAATTAATTTGCCTTGAATCTTGAAAATTTATATATAAGTGGAGGCGGGGAACTCTGTATTCCGGTATGGTCAGGTCAGGTCAGGTCACCCTCATAGGGGGAGGTGGTGCACAGGTTAGGTTTATTACAGCAACACCGATTGAGGGGGGGGGGGGGGCTTCCATTACTGTAATTGGTGGCTTCCCTTTCCTGTTGGTCATTACACAAGGTTTCCGGCTCTGCTTCATTTACACGTAGTCACTCCTGCTGGTGACAAAATTCCGTGACGTTCTTGAGTGTGTCCTGATCATGTTATGTTTCGTGTTAAATAAGGTGTTGGAACCCGAGCCTGGATCACGTACAGTACGTCTTTACTATCCAAAAAATATCGTTTATATCGGAGTCAGGATGATGGATAGACAATGGCGTTCATGTACTTGTTACAGAAGATTTATATGTCGAGTTATACAAGATGATACAATTCTGGCAGAGATGAGTGAATGTTTACTGTACAGGTTAATGTGACCTTTACGATACACACCCGTAATGACGCCATCTTTTTATTTGTGTACACCTCCTTCATGGCCACCACACACGTCTGGTAGCCTACATGGAGTGTTTACCTGTTGTTTACTTGGCTCCAACTTCACGGGCACGGGCCTTCATTGTTTCCTCGCACCATTTGATCACCGAAATGTATCCACGTGTCTCAAGTACACATACAATACTGCACACTGAAACAGGCACGATAAACACACACGGCCACTATTGTATACTAGTCACAAACACTCCAGGTGTTCTTGGTGCAGTGAACACGTTTGGGATATTGACAGGTTGACTGTAAAGTAAAAATAAATAATATGAAATGTGAGGAGCTGAAGTCATACAGATGATACAGGGACAACGTGTGGTGCCGGTACTGAGGACAGCCCTTGTGGGTGTTGTGGAGACGAAGACCAAGAGACTGAGGGAGATGTGAGGAGCTGGAGTGAGAGGGAGGGGGGACCAGGTGAGCTACACCACCACCAGGTAGTCAATACGTGCGGCGTAGTAACCCCTGCTCACTCCCTCCCTCACCTCACCCACACTGTAGTACCCCTTCACACGTGTTCTGGTCGACCCGCTCGGTCACTCACATGACACACAGCTGGCACCACCCGTGTGTCGAGCCACGTGTGATATTCCTGACGTGGTACTTTACTCGTGGCATCCTAGGCACGAGAGTCATTAACCGGAGTCTCTGTAGTGAGAGCTGGCCGTACCTCCGTAATGCTCAGGTCTTTCACACTAAAAGAATTTAGCCATTAGAATAATTAGATGGGCTGCTACTTGTTGATGGCGGTGTAGTGTGTGTGAGGTGTTGTGATGTGTGAATGTTATCGACCTGTATTGTGTTGTCATGAAGGTAGTTGTGGCCAAGCTTCCTGGCGTGTATTTTTTTCTGATATCGGGTTTTGAGACTTGGTTATCGTTCTCCAAGCTAACATTCTAACACTCACTGTTACTTGTGTTACATCAAAGAAGATATGAAACACAAAGACCGCAGTAAGCGAAAGGTATTTCATTACATTTTCTGGGTGAGAGATTTGACACTTAGTATTTTTTATTACACTGTTGAACGAAGAATAGCACATAGTATATATAATATGTGAGAGGTCTGTGGTGACGTGAGGCGGCGCTCACACGTTGTGACAATTTACAAGCCTTGGTCGACACCTGCTGCCTGGTAAACGGTGTGAGGTGTGTCTCCAGCCTCTCCTCCACCTGCTATAGCTGGGTGGGGTGTGAGGCCGAAGGTTGTGAGGTACTCCCACGTCGCCCCTCACACGCCCAGGGCTCACGGGTATCACTGTCGGGGAAAGGATAACATGGAGGAGGAGGGGGGGGGGAGGTTAGGGCAGGGGGAGATAGAGCAACAGTGAAGACAAAGTATTGTCACCCATTCTTCGTACGTACTCCGAAGTCAGCGTTTACTTAGTAGAGTTCTGTATCTAATAATTTGTTATCGTTGTTGGACTATTGTATTACTAACCTTATTGCGCGCTTAAAGACCTTCGGTGTTGAAGCGCAGTAATAACATAGCGTAATAACAACAACAATAGCGTTTACTTCTGTCCAGCCGGGGTCAACGTGGGACGGGGGGAGGGAAGGCGGTGACAGTCCTATACGATAAGATAAACTATTAATCACACACGGTGAAACCTACGGCCTGAAACCAGAGGAACTTAACACTAACCAGTACTTATACTACACAAGGACAAGGAAATATTATCAAGATGTAAATAACTTTATAATGACCCTTGTTGCTGTCATGCACTAGAGAACAGAGAGAGGAAATTATACAGTTTCTTGTTGTTATAAATGTGATGGTGATGTGTGTACACTGTTGTTGTGATGTCTCTGTATGTACAACTAAGGAGTTTGGTGGCAAGTGGTGCAGTATTAAGAGTAGTTATGTTCTGTTGTACAGGTTATCCTGGTCTGCCGGTGAGTGCGGCGGCCGTGGTGGCGGCAGCAGCGGCACAACAACAAGCACAAGCTGCCAACAGTCAGAGCCAACAAGGGTCATCACAGGGACCCGGCAGTACCCGCACCACCTCCCCCGAGGGCCCCAACTCCTCCACCAACGGGCCTTCGCCCATGGCGGCCCTCCAGAGTGTGACGGACAACCTGCCGCCGGGCTCCCCTCACAGCCACGCCTCCGCCTCCCCCCAGCAGCGCTCAGCATCCAGGAACTCATCACAGCTGTCCCCATCCTCAGGTACATCTCCGTCCTCCTTTATCCTTTATTCCTGTTAGTTATACAAATGTACATGTGATGCTGCATCCTTCTTCCTAACGTGTACATGAGTGAATGTAATGCACATTCTTTTAGTTTAAATATGACCGTGTGGTGTTTACATCTTTTCTCTGATAATATAAATGGTTGTGTGCGCTATATACACTCTTTCTTCAACCTGTATATATATATATATATATATATATATATATATATATATATATATATATATATATATATATATATATTTTTTTTTTACCCTGGATAACCCAAGTCACTAATAGGTTTAAGTATGATATAATCATTGTGAATAATATAGATATAATTAAATATTCAAAAGACTATGAAGTTGGGTTGTAAGTTGACATAGTTTTGCCCTCGACTGTGAGGCTGATTTGAGAAGGTGTTTGTTCACGTGGCAGGAGAGCCGAGGCGGAGATCATCTGGCGGGAGACACGGTGATTCGAGTGGAGACAGCAGCCCGGGGGCCCAGGGCAGCGGAACAGGCAATGGGGGTAGCGGTAGTGGCAGCGAAGCCCCGCAGCCCAGCAACAACCTCAAGTGCACCATATGTACTGAGCGGTTGGAGGACACCCACTTCGTGCAGTGCCCCTCCGTCCTCCACCACAAGTTCTGCTTCCCCTGCTCTAGAGAGTCCATCAAGCGACAGGGCGCCGGCACTGAGGTCTCTCCTTGCACCATCTCGTTAATCTCTTACTCCACATTCCTCACTATCTCTTACTGTTTAGTCTCTCGCTCATACCTCCTTACCTGCCGCTGTACTGTACACCTTTTACTCTACTGTCTCACCACAGTGTTCCTCTCGCTTGTGTCTGTAATACTCACCTCTCTCTAGTACTTACTCTTAACTCTAGTGTCTCATACATATCTAGTCTCATTGTTGTACCGTGTACTTGAATATTAACACTTTTGGTCATATACTGTATATAAAGTTTTAGATGATTATTAGATTTACTTAATACTTAAGTAATTACATTGGTGAGGTGCCTGATGCATATACTGTAGAGTGAAGTGAATAACTTGACATGTTTTTGTTCTCAGGTATATTGCCCCAGTGGTGAGCGGTGTCCCTTGGCCGGGTCGTCGGTGCCGTGGGCCTTCATGCAGGGGGAGATTGCCACTATCCTGGGCACGGCCAACATCCTGCCCCAACACTCGCAGGATGAAGCCAAGACCAAGAAGGAGCGCGACACATAGGCTGCGCCGTGCGAGATTCCTCTGGTTTTAGTTAAAAAGGTTGCCAGCGATGCTTAGCTGGTGACTTTTGTCGGCGTCGACCGCAATGTGCGTGTTCGGCGTGGTGACGCTGTACTAGCGTGTCCAAATGGTGCTGGATCCGGTCCTTGCTGTGGACTCTGCCCGTTAGTGGTGGTGATGGCAGCGGCCGGGGCCCCCACGGTGCCTCGAGGCCATACCACCAGCTGTGTGTTGGGCGTCGCCATACGGGAGGCGACCAGGGTGAGAGGGCAGAGTCAGCTAGTCCAGGGAGTCTACACTAGTGACTGTTAGCCAACTATGCGGACATTCAGTGTGTCAGTAAATTGGTTCACTCCTCTGGGGGTGGCCAAATTTCCTGCCTTTATAAGGAGTGATGACTTTCTGCCATGAGATATTGGTGATCTGTCGTGGCAGGACAGTGGGACAACTCAGTGAAAATGATCATCACAAGTCAAGGATCATCTACTGGTTGATGTTACCAGAGCATGTGGAATTTTGTTTGTAGGAGAACCCCGAGGTTGAGACCGCCTGGGGTGAAGAGCGGCGACGAGCGTGGCCCAACGGCTACCCATAGGGAGTGAGTAAACTTGTGTCGTCCTGGGTCAACTATGGCTGCTTCTCATGAGCGCCTTGACCTCAACCTGTCGTTGGCTTCAAGCTGTCGTCAGTCTCAAGATATCATTGACTTCAAGATGTTGTTGTTGTCAGGATATTATTGACCTCAGGCTCCGTTGTCAGCCTCACGCTATTAGATATCGTCGACATCAAGCTGACATTGACCTCAAGCTGTTGTCGACTTTCAAAGATGTCGTCCCACTCTCGGTCCATATTCTTGTGCTGATTTCTTCACAAGTTTTACCTTCAGAGTTGAGCAGAATTGTTATTGTAATCTCTTAGGCTGTACATATGTGTACAATCAACACAAACACATACCCACACATCACTCATGTACACACACACACACACACACACACACACACACACACACACACACTCACTGTAACTTCTCACACACTGCTCCAAGACCGTGTGACGTTCGCAATGACCAAAGGCTTACCTTGTATATTGATTGATAGGAATATATTACTTTAGTGTAATGTGATAACACACTTAGCCTACTAGTCATTTATGATACTGGGTAATTTTGGTACAGTATCACAATTTGGAACTCCGTACTCGCTTTTGTAGATTTGTAAATGTTCCAAATATTCTCTCTACCGGAATCTGTCAAATCTTCTCCACCAGACTAACACCGGCGTTTGTTTAAAACCAAAATACAACTTCAATTAACATTCAAATCAACTTCCTTCTTGTATGCGACAACCCGAGAGAATAAACAGCACACCATTGTCTTTTTAAAGGTTTTTTCCGTTTTATTTTGTAATTTTTATTTTTCCGCCAAGAGTTTAGAAGGTAGCAGTTATAAGTGTGTCCTTGTCTCCATTTGCTAATTCCTTACGCTGGGCAAACCTCACGTTGGGTCCTCGGCACATGGTGGCTACCTCAGCTGCATTGCTTAACTGGCATGTCATGTGGATGTGTTATGTCATGCAGGCCTACCATATCATGCAGATGAGTCATGTCATGTGAATGTGTTATGTAACATGGACCTGTCATGTCATGCAGACGTGTCATGTCATACTGACTTATGTCATGCAGATGTGTCATCACGCAAACGTGTCATATCATGCTGACATGTTATGTCATTCAGACGTATCATGTCATGCAGACATGTCATATCTTGCAGTTCTGTCATGTCATATCTTGCAGATGTGTCATGCTGTGCGGACGTGTCTTGACAGTGCCTTTTATGTCTCAGGCTGCTCTCTAAGGACCGTCCACATGTCATGTCTGGTTCTAGGTCCCTGACCACCAGGTTAACCATTTATGGGCACCAGGTCAGCTCTTGTGGGCACCAGGTCAGATGTTGTGGGCACCAAATCAGCTTATTGTGGGTACCAGATCAGTTTATTGTGGGCGCCAGATCAGCTTATTGTGGACACCAGATCAGCTTATTGTGGACACCAGGTTAGCTGTTGTGGGCATCAGAACAGCTTATTGTGGGCACCAAGTCAGCTTATTTTGGGCACCAAGTCAGCTGTTGTAGGCACCAGGTCAGCTGTTGTGGGCACCAGGTCAGCTTATTGTAGGCACCAGGTCAGCTTATTGTGGGCACCAGGTAGTCATGACTGTCTTGTTGGTAGTCTGATTGTATTGTAGATAGGCTGACTAGTATGATTGTCCTTTGGATTGTTGGACTGTAGTCTGAGTGTCTTGTGGATAGTAAGACCATCATGGATAGCAGGTCATATGGTAATCTGACTGCCTTGTGGGTAATCTGAGTGTTTGTCTTCTTGATAGTCTGATTACTGTATTTTGGGTGTTTTGAATAGTCTGACTGTCTATTGGATGATCTGACTTAAGATGTAAATAGTTTAAGCTGACTTGAGCATAGTCTGAATGACTTGAGTTGGTAATCTGATTAATGTGTGCGAGTTGCCAGAGGTATTACATAAATTGTCAGATTTTCATTTGAGGGAAATTAACTGCTGAAACGATCTGTCATTAAACTGGTTTGAATGTCATGCAGAATGCCTCACTGGCTTTTAGACAGTACAGTAGTCTGACTGTTGTGGATAGTCTAAAGAATAGTATGGTCTGATTATCATATGTTATGCTGACTTGTCATGTGTATAGTCTTGACTATCATGTAGGTAATTCAGACTGTCACTTAATCTGACTGCTAAATTAGTAGCCTGGATTATCAACACCAGTGCAGTAGATGATGGGTGCCCACACCTGGGTTGCAACATGAATGCCCTATAGCCTGAGATCCAGCGTGGGTCCCCCGGCCCCCACGGGCTCCCGGGGGGAGGGGGAGTGCTGCTACTGCTGGGGGGGGGGGGGGGGAGGGGTCTACCTCATAACAGTTCTACCCAGTTGGACGAAATAGTTACCTGGGGATCATCATAATTCAAGTAACGAGTAGCATTTGTTTGTTTTCTAAAAGGGGAAAAATAATAAAGACATTGTTTATGCAATCTTGACTGCCTTGGTAGTGTTACGGCACATTCCCAGTGTTACCTAAGAGTTACTGCGCCCAGGGGATTTGTTGGCTACTCGATGTTCTTCTTGTCTTAACATTTTGGTTGAGAGGTTTTGCCGTCCACATAGTAGCACTCCTCTTTGCCCACGCCCGTTAGCGTCCATTATTATCTTGTCTCATCATTCCCAGAATATACAGTGTGGTAACAGAACCAACCCTTGGAGAAACACTGCTGGCTCGGTGTCCTACGCTACTCCGCAAATGTCCTATGCTGCTTTACAGTGTCCCTTAAGCTGCTTATTATCCATGTCATCCGCTGTTTCGCTAGTTTTCAGATGCCATTCACTCATTACCTCTAAAACTACTCACCATCACTTCCTTGGCTGTTGCGTCATCTCTGTTCACTTTCCAACTGTTTATCATCATATCACATTTCTTCGCTTGGTCATCCTCCTCTGCTTCTGCTCATCAGTGACCCGCGCTTCTCTCAGTGTAATGATTCTGGCTCAGTCACACACCCCACCAGTGTCATGGTCACACCTCCTGGGACAATGTGCACCGTGTGAATTTTGTTAGTGTCTTCTATTTTGGCGGGAATGGCCTGGTGTGCGCGATAATAGTGCCGCTGCTGTGGCCTCCCCACTCATTTTTCGGCTGTGTCCCTGCGCCAGAATCATTGGCTAATCTTTCGTTCTTGTTTTCTATGTTGCCATACGGCATTTTGTTGTAAGTATTAATGCTACTGGTGTTACTACTTTAACTACTCTTTCCAAGGTACAAATGAAGTAGCTCTTGACGTATTTTTGTAGAAGGGCTTTGTAAAATAAATGACCACCGGAAAGGTTGAAAAAGGATTCACCTCTGAAGACCTTCTGGCATAAAAAATATTGTCCATTACCTGTTGAAAATGGCGCAAATGCCCTGCTTTGTTTATGAGTTGGCGTCCAGTTGAGAGAAAATGAGGATAAGTTTTGGACAAGTGTTCCTGTTGGTTTCTTTAGCATCCAGCTCTTAGGTTGAGGTTGGATCAGTGGATGGTCCTCGCAGGCCACAAGTGTTGCCTGCAGAATGTGATTTGCCGCCTGTAAGACCTGGCTTGTGACTGCCGGGTTTGTGGCTTGTAGGAACCCTAATTGTAACTTGCAGGATTTGTATCCTGTAGGATCTCATTTGTAACTTGTCGGGCTTGTGGCCTGCTGGACCCCATTGTTACATATAGGAATGTGGCCTGAAGAACCTAGAATGATCAGCAAAGCTTGTTGACTGCAAAACATGACTTGTGGTCTGTAGGCCAGGGCTTGTAGTGTGCAGGTCGTGACTTGTAATCTGTTGGGCGCAGCTAATTCTATTTGGTGTTGTCAGACCTCTGGAGACAACGATTTCCTGTGGAGTTGACACCAGCCTTGAAGAGATAAGAAGATCTTCAGGAGTGTGTAACTCCCAGGAAAACTTGGTATAATCCTGGGTCTGCTAACACCACTCCAGATGCTCTAATCACGCCTACAGCACCTGCAGCCGCGTTCTACAGGCCACGTATTAGTCGTTACCCAGCCTCAAGACCCAAGGCTTGGGGCGGGAGGGAGCTGTGACGTCATAGACAAAGGAGAAAGAGCGGGTCTCTGGCCAGCCAGAGGCGCCCACGTGGAACACATCGACATAAGCTGTACAGTACTCTAGGCTGCCCGTTAATATATGGCATCATACATATTGGTTTATGTATGGTTTGATGTACCTGCTTTTAAGATATATATACAAATTGTTGCCTTTGGGCGACTTTTAATACCTGTTCATATGGATGTTGTTGGTCTCTTATTATTGTAAAGGGTGTACAGTGAACACATGCATAGTATAATTATATGAAATTATATTACCTGCCGCAACCATTATCACTGCTGTTCTGATCAGTGTTATTTTCCCCCTTTGTATAAATCCGGTCACAACCATGTGGTGAGAAGTGTGCCATAACCTGGTGCAGCAACGCAGTAATAAACTATTGACAACCTCACTCGTAAGTCTTTTATTTACTACCTTTCATCTCTCTCCAGCCTATGGATTCACAGAGGTTAATGCGGTGAATATTTCTCGTGACTCAAGATATAAAAATGCAGCTAACTGGATATCTAGAGATGTATATTGTAAATGCAGCTAACTTGTTGAATTGAGCTATAACAAAAGTAACCATCTACACTTTTATAGCTTAATTCAAGAAGTTAGCTGCACTTTTATAGCTCAGGTTACCAGTAGAATTAAACGTGGGGACTGTAGTGCATCTGACCTCGGGTAAACACGGCGACTGAACGACGATAACCTACTGTACACACCCACCATCCATCACTCTATGTGGTAAGTCAATAGTGAATTAAACCAACAAAGAATTAGCATAATCTCTTTTTTTTTTATTCAACATTAAAGTGTATGGAGCATTTATGAAAAAAAATAAGTTCTTTTGTATATGATGGTAAAATACGAGTTCTTTGTTCAGTATGAAGGTCAGATGGCAGCTATCATAGTGTGCTTGTAGGTCAGATGTCCTCAGTTCATTCATGTTTGCTATAAGCGATGGTGCACTTTAAGCGTGTCTGTTGTGTTTGAACGTGCACTGTGAGCGTGCCTGTTGTGTATGAACGTGCGCTGTAAGCGTGCCTGTTGTGTATGAACGTGCACTGTAAGCGTGCCTGTTGTGTATGAACGTGCACTGTAAGTGTGTCTTGTGTGTGAACGTACACGTTTCTGTTATATATGAACGTGCGCTGTAAGCGTGTTTGTTGTGTGTGTGTACGTGCACTGTAAGCGTGTCTGTTGTGTGTGAACGTGCGCTGTAAGCGTGTCTGTTGTGTGTGTGTACGTGCACTGTAAGCGTGTCTGTTGTGTGTGAACGTGCACTGTAAGCGTGTCTGTTGTGTGTGTGTACGTGCACTGTAAGCGTGTCTGTTGTGTGTGTACGTGCACTGTAAGCGTGTCTGTCTCGTGGTGCCGGCATACAACACGGTGCTGGGGAGTTCCCTGTAACCAACTTTACCTTGTATAGTAAGGTGTAACAAGGAGCAGCTTACACACACACACACACACACACACGTATGATCTCGCTGGCACCAAAGGATAGATAAAATGCCTAGGAGACCACTCAGAAACCTTGGCTAATCGACCACTCAGAAACCTTGGCTAATTGACCATTCAGAAACCTTGGCTAATCGACCACTCAGAAACCTTGGCTAATTGACCACTCGGAAACCTTGGCTAATTGACCACTCTGAAACCTTGGCTAATTGACCACTCAGAAACCTTGGCTAATTGACCACTCAGAAACCTTGGCTAATTGACCGCTCAGAAACCTTGGCTAATTGACCACTCAGAAACCTTGGCTAATTGACCACTCGGAAACCTTAGCTAATTGACCACTCGGAAACCTTGGCTAATTGACCACTCGGAAACTTTGTCTAATGGCCACTCACAAAGGTTAATGCACGAGATTAGTGGTGGATACAGAGATGTGGATAGAGGTGGATACAGAGATGTGGATAGAGGTGGATACAGAGATGTGGATAGAGGTGGATACAGAGATGTGGATAGAGGTGGATACAGGGATGTGGATAGAGGTGGATACAGAGATGTGGATAGAGGTGGATACAGGGTACAGGTGACCATCACACCGTTAATAATACTAGGTGCTAAATATAGTCCACAGTTCTTAAGGTTTTTACGGTAGGTGTCGACCACTTTATTCCTTCCTTCCTTCCTCTATCCTCTCTTCCTCTTTCTACCCTTCTTGTCTACCTCTTTCTCTCTTCCCTCCTTCTATCCTCCCTCTTCTCCCTCCCTCCCTGACATCGTGGCACCATATTATCTCCCTTTTATGGAAGTTATGTCACCGGAAACGGGAAAAAAAAATGTTGTTTACTTGCCCGACAGACAATGATACTGACTTACAGCCTTATACCACAACAACATTGGGGTGAGATTAGTGTGTGGTACATTAAGGCATTCCATAATAATAATAATAATAATATACTGTAGTTAAAAAGGTCATGTTCCTTGGATATTTATGAACAAAGTATCTGAAGGACTGGCCGTGTGTTATAATTTTCCTATCATCACCACGTCACCACCACCACAACCACCACCGTCATAGCTATATCTGTCCTGTTATAGAAAACTAACATATGTAAGTTATTTTTGGTTACATACAGTAGACGTGTGTGTGTGTGTGTGTGTGTGTGTTTTTCCGTCCGTCTGTCTGTCTTTCCGTCAGTCTATTTTTACATTCACTGATTCCTCTATTTCTCCTTCTTATTATTTGATGAAACGAAGGTAGTGAGAGCAAAGGGAGGAGAGAGGTAAAAGAGACAGAGAGATATATCACAAAGACTAGATAATCCATTTAAAAACCATAATAAATGAGTCAAGTTGTGTCCATGAGGGAAAACCTGGAAAATATGACCCAAATGGCAAAACCTCACAGTGCGGGGGTATTGTGAGGGACCATCTGTAGTTGGTCTTGTGTGTGTATGTGTGTGTGTATGTGTGTGTGTGTGTGTGTGTACGTACAATACATACTGCTTGTTGATATAATTACATGATATCAGTTACACCTGACACATTATGATAATTTCTCAAGACTTTTTTATTCATAGTTTATATTGTTTTATTAATTTAGAGAAGACGGTAGAGTTACAGTATTAATAAACAGACCACATGGAGATTAGCCCCTATCACCTTATTTCACCTTAACCCAACCCAACCTAAACCTAACTTAACTTAATCCTTCCTTGTAGTGAAATAATCTGGGAGGCTAATTTTCAGATGATCCAAATACCCACACAAATAAATATACTTCAAATTGATATAAAAAAACAAAACAATATCATAGAAGATTTTGACATACATACATACATACATACATACATATACAGTATATTTAGTTAATTGATCATCTTCCTGTTAGACTACAAAGGGCGTGGCAGGTTGACGATACAGTAATAACAAGGACAGGAGGAAATACAGTACAGGTGTCTTGGTATAAAACAAACATTGATCATCACATGAGAGTGTACACAAGACGCCATGGAGGAGGACTGTGTGACTACGTGCTGGGAACACCGGGGCTGTAAGTGCAGGTAGTTGCGGTCGACCACATAACAGCTGGTAATTGAAGTCTTTTTTTTGTGTGTGTGTGTGTGTGTGTGTGATTTGTCAGTGTGTTCGTGGTGTTCTGTGTTGTGTTACCAATGTTACCGTGAACAGTGTATTACCCATGTGTCTGTGTGTTATATATCACGTGTGTGTTATGTAATCTATATGTGTTGTGTTACAATATCTACGTGTGTTATATTATCCACGTGTGTGTTATACTGTATATCCACGTGTGTTATATTATCCACGTGTGTGTTATACTGTATATCCACGTGTGTTACATATCCACGAGTGTGTTATATACGACGAGTGTGTTATGGTGTTATTCATAAATGTCTTAGATATTAAAAAAAAAATGTCCTCAACTAGAGATCTGAGACTATACACACTATCTACCACACTTCAGTAAAGATGGCGTCAAACTTTCCCCGGAACTCTACTCTATAGGAATGTATAGATTTCCTCCCACGTTATAGGAAGAATGATTTAATGTATATATTATATTTTATTAATGATCAGGGGGGGGGGGTGAAGGTGAGAGGTGTTGAGTGGGAGGATAGAGTGAGAGGTGTTGAGTGGGAGGATAGAGTGAGAGGTGTTGACTGGAAGGATAGAGTGAGAGGTGTTGAGTGGGCTGGTGAGGGTGAGAGGTGTTGAGTGGCGGATGAGAGTGAGAGGTGTTGAGTGGGAGGTGAGAGTGAGAGGTGTTAAGTGGGCTGGTGAGGGTGAGAGGTGTTGAGTGGCGAGTGAGAGGTGTTGAGTGGGAGGTGAGAGTGAGAGGTGTTAAGTGGGCTGGTGAGGGTGAGAGGTATTGAGTGGGAGGTTAGAGTGAGAGGTGTTGAGTTTCTTAAGGGAATACTGGCCTCTGTGTACACTTGTGGGTGCTGAGTCACTGATATACTCGTACTAATGATAAATGTTCCTCTTGTGTGATGATGATGTCAATATGTACCTTATTTATTGGCTTGTGGTTAAACGACCTAACCTAACCTAAACCCAATCTAACCTGACCTAACCTAACCTTACCTAAACCCAATCTAACCTGACCTAACCTAAACCCAATCTAACCTAACATGACCTGACCTAACCTAACCTGATTTAACCTGACCTGAACTGACCTGACTTAACCTTAACTAAACCTAAACCCAACCCAACTCAGTTTAACGAGACATCAAGACTTAACGAGATATCAAAACTTACAAATAATCATGAACAGATGTGTAACATTGGCACCTAACATTTACCCAAATGTGAACATGACTGGTGGCAATTATTTTTCCTGTAGAAGTCTGTCCCTGACTTACTGTAGACACCACCAGCTGGGGCCTGAGTGTCTCCGCCGTCAGCAGTGAGTGAATCACCTCTGGCCTTGTGATGATGATGATGATGATGGTGGTGGTGATGATGATGTAGTCCCCAGCCAATTGAATGATGATGTGGGGATGAGAGGTGTTGAGTGGGAGGTGAAGGAGTGGGGGGTGAGGGAGGGAGTGGGGGGAGTGATGAGGGAGCGATGGGGTGATGGGAAGTAATAGGGAGGTGATGGTGGATGATGAGGGAGTGATGGAGGGTGATAGGGAGTGATGGAGGGTGATGGAGGGTGATGGGGGAGTTATGGTGGGTGATGGGGGAGTGATGGAGGGTGATGGGGGAGTGATGGAGGGTGTTGAGGGTAATGGGGAGTGATGGAGGGTGATGGGGGAGTGATGGAGGGTGATGGGGGAGTGATGGAGGGTGATGGGGGAGTGATGGAGGGTGTTGAGGGTAATGGGGAGTGATGGGTAGTGATGGGGAAATGATGGGTAGTGAGGGGGAAATGATGTGGGTAAGAGATGATAGGAAGTGATACAGGGTGATGGGTAGTGATGGGGAGTGATAGAGGATAACTCTCCACAAGTGCTCCCGATGGCCACTTGTTACAGGTGAGTCATGCGTGATTGATGGCTCTCCCCCTCCACCATCCACCGTTCCCCCCCCCCCCACACCTCCCCCTCCACCATCCACCCTCCCCTTCCCCAACCCCCCCAACCATCGTACTGAGACACCGACACAGCGTCCGATTTGTAGCTGCTGTGTTTGGCTATTGGTCCAGTGTTGTTATTCATGGTGTAACCCTCTGGCTGGGGGGGGGGGGGTAAATATGAGGGACTTGTGTTTTGGTCGATTGAATTGTATTTCGATGGAGAGAGAGAGAGAGAGAGAGAGAGAGAGAGAGAGAGAGAGAGAGAGAGAGTAAACCTAGCACTCTTCAGGAAAATCAGAAATTAGAAAAAAAGGCCAAGAGTGACAAGAAGACAGGTAGACCAGAAACATACAGGTAGGCTCAATGAATGTGTGTATATGTGTAAGATATTCAGACGTTCAAAGATCCGATATACTGTGTGAGGAAGAAGGTGGTTGAGGAGGAATATGTTTAACCTACTTCCACCTGGCAGGTGTTAGGGGGGGGGGGGAAGACTGCCAGGCATACTGCCACGTAAACACCACAAGAATTCACGACACACACACACACACACACACACACCGTTATAATACCGTTACATAAGGTAAGTTTTAAGAATATTTGGGATGAGAAGAAACAAATATTAGGGCTTCGGTTCATACAAGTATAATGTTTTGAAGGTTATTATAACATGGAAATAATTACTAACTAATATGAGTATGTGTGTAGCAATTGAGTGTAGGACAAAAGCCCCCTAGGACAAAAGACCCCTAGGACAAAAGCCCCCTAGGACAAAAGACCCTTAGGACAAAAGACCCCTAGGACAAAAGACCCCTAGGACAAAAGACCCCTAGGACAAAAGCCCCCTAGGACAAAAGACCCCTAGGACAAAAGACCCTTAGGACAAAAGACCCCTAGGACAAAAGACCCCTAGGACAAAAGACCCCTAGGACAAAAGACCCCTAGGACAAAAGACCCCTAGGACAAAAGACCCCTAGGACAAAAGACCCCTAGGACAAAAGACCCTTAGGACAAAAGCCCCCTAGGACAAAAGACCCCTAGGACAAAAGCCCCCTAGGACAAAAGACCCCTAGGACAAAAGACCCCTAGAACAAAAGACCCCTAGGACAAAAGACCCCTAGAACAAAAGACCCCTAGAACAAAAGCCCCCTAGGACAAAAGACCCCTAGGACAAAAGACCCCTAGGACAAAAGTCCCCCAGGAGAAATGATAAGAATTTTTAAAATAATTATTTAATTTTTTTACAGTTTATAAACACTTCTCTAACCTAACCTAACCTTATGAATTCTGTTATAGTTATAAAGAAGTATACAAGGAATGTTTATTAAATCTGCAATGACGTATTTTCATGGTATAAATATGAATAATTGAGTATATGAACTTTACTTCTCATATATATATATATATATATATATATATATATATATATATATATATGTATATATATATATATATATATATAGTTAGTTAGTAGGGATATATATATCAGGTTCGTTCATTATATTCGTGTACTTTATTTTGTTTATTTTTTAAACATAAGAAGCCTTCATTATACTTAACAACAACATACTTGGTTCATTTGCATATATGGGGCTGTATTATTATTATTCCCCTAAATACTTTGCACGTTTAACCGAAGCGCGAGAGACAGGCACGGTCAGGTCAGTCACTGCCAGATTGACCAATGAGGAAACTTGGCGTTGTTTAGCTGCTAGGACTGAAGTGGAGTCACATCTGTTACATGGGTCACCTGGCCTAAGAAAATTGACCACAACTCAGGAAATCCCTACTTATGGTCATTATTTCCCGGACACAGGCCTGCCTGCCTGGTCTCGGACGGTCTAGTCTAGAGGAAATATCCGAGACCAAAGATGACCTAAATGTGGAAAAAGGTTTCGAGACCTACATCACACACACACACACACACACACACACACACACACATTCGTAAAATTCCTTAACTCACTTATTTACTCTCTAAAATAGTTTACGCCGACTGAGTGTTAACAAGTGAGTGTTTGGTTTTATGGCCAAACTGGATAAATTGTCGCCTTGGTCCTTCATCAAATGTCTCTCACATTTAATCTACTCGCAAAAAATGCCATTCAGATCGACTTCAAACATGGATGAATTTTAAGAGAAACTAAATTAAATTGTTTGAGTGAAGTCTTGAATCAATTTCCTCCTCAGTTCTCTTGATAATCTCTTTTAAGAAATTTGATTAAGATCGTTTGCCGCCACTGACCACGAGGCCAGCACCGACCCCAAGGTGAAGGGGCGTCACTTAACCTCGTACACAGCGGGGTTAGTGGACGTGGTAGTCGACTTACTTACTGATGTGATTCCTACAAGTGTACAGTAAACACGCTATGAGAGGAACCAACACAGGTTTACAACTACCAAAACTTCGCCAGCTCAGTTCTGAATAGAGAGCAAAGATAGACATTGGCTTCACACAGTGATCGAAAAGTCCCTGTGCATCTGTAATTTATTTTTATTATTTTTTTTTTTTTTTGGGGGGGGGGGGGGGGTGGCACCCCCTACATCCTCGTGTAAGGTGAAGCGCAGAAGCGTTTACAGTGCCCAACAGGGAAGCATGCTAAGTTCATGCTTGCCTTTATGTCTCACGAGTTAAGGGCGTAGAAGCCTGAAGAGTCAGTGGTTTATGTCAAGTTATTGGAAGCTCCAACAACTTTCCCTGAATACGAATTCGGAACTTTCGATTTACACCAGGTACCGCATCTGTAATAATTAACAATATAGTTATTTACTTAGTTTTTCTTACAGTAAATGTTGGAAATGGTCATATGTCAACAAGTTGGTAGATTCCATTTCCAAAATTTAGTGTAAGTAGAACAAAGTGTATAAAAATGTGTGTGTATATAAGAACTACTGTATTGTTAATAAATGCAGGTGTACAGGGACTTTTCGGTCACCCTATTGATGAGGTTGGACAGACAGACACATGGGTATATATTGCAGCCACTTCGTGCAGGGATCCTACAGTGTGTTAACAATATACAGATGAACCCAGAGTGTAATATATTGTTTCCGACTATAGCTACTAATTACATAATCGTACAGGTATGACTCTATGTTGAGGTAGAGAGATAACCGTACACAAGCACTTATCATTATCACTGCACGTTATTGGTACACATCATCTTAGTCAACTGTAATGAGAGACAGGGGAAGATGGATTAAGCTGTCGTGTGTGCATGTTACGGATTATGTAATTTACTTTAGGTTCATGTTGCCTCGGTAGCTGGTTGTCAGTGAGGGTCCCAGAAGGTGCACGACTCTCCCTGTGTAGTTGTGAATGACTTGGGATTGTGGCTGAAGATTAAGGAAAATTGTGAATGAGAAGAGTAATATATTATAGAAGTTTGTGTGTGTGTGTGTGTGTGTGTGTGTGTGTGTAACGAGCATGTTCATTGTTACACGCGAGTGGTCCCGGGTTCAATCCCCGATCAGGGTGACACTAAGGTTAAGTTTATTTACACCATTTGCCTCTGTCTTTCCAGCAGTAATCGGTTTTCGAATCATGTTTCGTGGTAACAGTTAGCCAGTGCAGTGGGCGACCCGTCCGGTCTTCTCTGATTACTCCTTATCACTAAGTCATGCCGCTCGTTAACTTAGTTGGTCCTAGGGCCGGCCATCCTCGAACACGAATGGCAACCATTATATATTGTGTGTGTGTGTGAGTGTTAGCAGGGTGAATCTATGGGCAAGTTCCTTTACGCCATTTGCCTCAGTCTACCCAGCAGTAATTGGGAACATAAGAACATAAGAATGGAGGAAACTGCAGCGGGCCTATTGGCCCATACTGGGCAGTCCCGTTTACACCCAACCCCTATTGCTCATATAAGCATCCAACCTATGTTTGGAGCTATTCAGCGTATTCGAGTTAATGATGATATTTGGTAACTTGTTCCATTCATCCACTACTCTGTTTCCAAACCAGTGTTTACCTATTTCACGCCTAAATCTAAATTTGTCTAATTTAAACCATTGTTACGAGTTCGCTCCTGGTTGGATAGTTTGAGTACCTTTGTAATGTCCCCTTTGTTTAGCCCTGCCTTCCACTTATACACCTCTATCAGGTCGCCCCTCGCTCTACGTCTCTCGAGGGAGTGCAAATTAAGATGCTTTAACCTGTCTCTTTACTCAAGGCTCCTAATGCCCGGGATTAGTCTTGTCATTCTCTTATGAATTCTCATTCTCCTCCTGGTAGTTAATCGATTTGCGGATCGTATTCCGGGGTAATGGTTAGCCAGTGCAGTTGGCGAGTTGTCCGGTCTTCTCGGACTATTCCTTGACACTGGGTCATGCAACTCGTTAACTTAGGGTGTGGTTGTTGTGTTGGCGACAGCTTCTACACCTTAAACATATTCACGCCTAGGTGGCCTTTGGGCCGGCCATCCTCGTTATAGGAGGGGCAACCATTATTATTGTTATTATAAAGTGATCAACATGAGATAATTTGGAAACAGAGAGGAAGTAGAGCGTGGGAGATCACATGGTGGGTAGCAGCAGGGCGTGGGAGGACATAATGGCGGCCACTTGTGAGTCAACAGATAAATTGTTTTAATGCTGGTAGTGTGAACCCATAAATTGTGTCGTCCACCGATTACTATATATATATATATATATATATATATATATATATATATATATATATATATATATATATGTGTGTGTGTGTGTGTGTGTATTATCAGAAATAAGGTTATTGAAATTACCTCGTAACTGTTGATGTGAAAAAGCGTCTGTCCGACTCAAATTGGACAACTTAACCAACTTGACCTGACCTGACTTGTATGGTATATACTAGGTGCCTACAGGAGAGCTCAGGTTCTCAACTGGCTCAGCCATGTTAATATTGTTATTATTATCCACTCTGTATCTGTGTTTTTCTGGCTAAATAAAATGTTTCAATTCAATTCAACCTGACCTGACCTGACCTGACCTAACCTAACCCGTGTTTCCTTATCTCCACAGTTAAGGGAGGGAAATAAACATCCGGTTCCTGGAGAATCATTACTCTCGACCTGATTTCTCCAAGTTTAAATGAGACGTTTAAGAGCTTGTAAACAGGAAGAGGGAGAACGCGGGGTCTCCCACTGTTACCTACCACCGACAACCTGCACTTGAGACACGACAGTGGCCACAGATGGTGTTGTTTACAGTCAAGATGAAAACACTAACACATAAGCCTTTGAGAACCAAATTAACACAGGCTATGTTTATGAGTTCATGCAGGAGGGAATCTTATCTCAGGAACTTTGAGTACAGAGACAGGTTGAAGCATTTTAATTTGCACTCCCACGAGAGACGTAGAGTGAGGGGCGATATGATAGACGTTTATAAATGGAAGTCAGGGCTGAACAAAGGGGACATTACAAAGGTACTCAAACTATCCAACCAGGAGCGAACTCGTAACAATGGTTTTAAATTAGACAAATTTAGATTTAGGCGCGAAATAGGTAAACACTGGTTTGGAAACAGAGTAGTGGATGAATGGAACAAGTTACCAAACATCATCATTAACTCGAATACGCTGGATAGCTTCAAACGTAGGTTGGATGGATATACAGTATGAACAATAGGGGTTGGGTGTAAATGGGACTGCCTAGTATGGGCCAATAGGCCCGCTGCAGTTTCCTCCATTCTTATGTTCTTATGTGTGTGTGTGTGTGTGTGTGTGTGTTTTTTTTATGTGGTAGTCAGGTCACGGAGGCTGCCATCCCACTAGTGCGTGTCTGAGAATGTGTGTTTACGTGCTGACCTTCTGTGTGTGTCTGACCGATCACTGTGAGTTAAAACTTTTAGGCGTTTATAATACTCTCTCTCTCTCTCTCTCTCTCTCTCTCTCTCTCTCTCTCTCTCTCTCTCTCCAGTGTGTATGTGAGGGGTCATTAGTCTTATCTCCCGCCACCATAACCATCAATAACTCCACCGTCACATTCGTCATCCTTCACTAATGACCAAAAGTGAATAACCCACGAGGACCTTCATCTCTCCCCTCTATCCATTCATCGTTAGTCATTAATTCAAGTACCAGGGGAGTGAGTGTGTGTCATGCAGGAGGAGGAGAGCTGGTATGACGTCATGTATTCTTCATTAATTCACTATTTAATTGATATAATGAATAATCTCAGCCCGTAAAGATATTTCATCGATACTGCAATTCATTCATGTCTTCAGGAAGTGGTGACGTCAGGTAATATATTCTTCATCATTCACTGGCTGACTGAAAATGAATAATCCTCGGCCTGTGATAACTTATTCCCCTCCTCTCTCCCCCCCCTCATCTCCCCCTCACCCCCCACCCGTTCATTCATTTGTATTCATTCATGTTCCTGGAGAAGCAGCAGGAGTGATAGTAGTGACGTCACTCCTGTCTGACGCGGCTGTATTATTATTAGTACCTCTCCCCTTCCCCCTCCCCCTCCCCCTTCATCTACCCCTCCTCCTCCTGGCTCCTTCCCTCTCTCCCCTTCCGCTTGCCTTCCCTTCATCCTACCCTTTCCTCCATTTCCCCTCCTTCCATTTCTCTCCTCCTCCTCCCCATCTTCCTCTCCCCTACCTCCCCTTCCCTTACCTGACCCTGTTTCTCCACCCTACTCTCACCACTACAAATCTCTCCTTAGACAATCTTCCTCTCTCATTCCCTCCTTTCCATTCCCATTCTTTCTTCCCCGTCCAACTTCTCCCACCTCGTCCCCCTCCCCCCACCACAACCACCCCCACCTATACCTCCGGCCACAACCAACCCTACCTATTTCTCCGTCCCCCCTCCCTCACCCCCACCCCCCCCCCATACACCCACCTGCCACCTCCTCCCCCACCTATTGCCACTACCTGTGCTGCACTAGTCGTTGATATCATGAAGTAAGTCCACTGTTTAATTCACCTGAGGCGTCTACAGGTATAATATGTGGCTGTATGTACTGTGGGAGAAGGTGTGAAGGTATTTACTATTAATTAAACTCTGTATCTTGAAGGAATAAAAACTAATTAGAAGTCATTACTGATAATTAGGAATCAGGTAATGATGTAAATACTAACTAGACTTAATGTTATTTCTTATTTTCGTGTGTGATGGATTTTTGTTTCTAGTAGAGTTTAACGTATAGTCTTTGAACCATTCTTGATCAGGGGAATTACCAAGACCTGACCTAGCACACACACACACACACACACACACACACATCTGACGACTGCCCCCCCCCCCCCCCCAGCAGTGTGATGTAACCTACAATAGTTTTTAAGTGATATTACTGTTATTGTTCATATTGCTTTTGTCAATTATTATTATTATTATTATTATTATTATTATTATTATTATTATTATTTAGATTGGGAACATTTTTTGCCTTTTTTAACCCTCAATTTCACAATCATAACAAATTTCAGCTCTATGTTAAAAAAAAAAAAACTATAGTCGTGTTTATAATGGTGAGACGCCGACCACTTAAGCCATGTCCTAAATACTCTTAAATTGACACTTCTGAGGTGCATGCGTGAATCCTTGCCAAACTTCAGCTCTCTATCTTCAAAACTGTAACCGTGTATAGCGAACATCTCCACAAACAAACATATATATAAAGAAACAAGTGATTCCTCATGTCCTCTTTCATTTGGTGTTGTCACCCTGGACCCACAACAAACAAATATTGTAATATATAGTCAAAGCAGATGCGACCCAAGTTACTGTACATCATATCGTTCACCACCAGCGAAGTCTTTCCCGGCGGCGGGAATGTATAGAACTGTTTCGCGCCCCATGTTTACTGAAAGATTGGATCACTTCTTTTATTATGAAGTTACACATTTTAGTGTGGTGGTCTGACCCCACACACGAGTGGCAGACGCGGGGGCTCGGAACAGTGCGCACAACTCTTCCCGAACCAGCGGATGAGCGGTTACCTAAACTATAGCGACCAGGTGATGCCATCAACCTACAGAGTAGGTGTAGCGAGAGGTGCTCCGGGCGGTCAAAACTGAGGACTGGGTGATGGTGCGGTAATAAATGAGCCCAGTGGGGTATGACACCATTAATAATGGCACCTTACCAGACGTGCTTTCTAAGGAAGAAAGTGCTTACAAAATAGGCACAAAATATGGAATAATTGTTCCACACGGAGTATCTGTCGGCCTTCGTTGCAAATTTATAATTTTCCAGTATTTTGGACTTCAATTTCACTCAAGAACTTCATTTTGGCGGGAGACACTTTTTCAATCTGACCCTCGCCAATCACCGTAAGTCTCTGTGTCATGTGACTATGTTTACCCAATCAGCTTTGCTCTTGGTGTCACGTGATACTCATGCACATGCTCAGAGTTTCGAATTAGTTAGCTAGTCTGCACGGCACTGGACTGGTTATTTCTCTCTCAACATGTTCCAAGCCGAATACAACGATCACAAGACTCTGCTCCACCACGTCCTCCTGCAAGTAGTATCACTTTATTCTCTAGCATCTGTTAATTAAGGTCCAGGGGTGCCAGGAGGATAGGTTAGGTCCTTCTAGTTTCTCTGGTTGCGAGGTTGCTTTAGGTTTCGTTCGTCAGTTTTTATCTCGGTGTGTGTGTTTTTACCCCGTAATTTCTCTCTACTTCAAAGCCTTGCCCTCGTTGTGCAACCAATATTGCTGGTAACTGGGAGGGGGGGGGGTCATATATCCATAACAGCTTGTTTGCGACGGAAATTAAAAGGTCAGATTCGCTTGAAACAGCACAAAATACTCTGTAGGAAAACCTATTTCGTTAGTAGTTTCCATGGTTGACCTTTTCTGAATTTCTGCCATTACTTGTATATGTGAAACGAGCGATCTTTCCCGTTGTGAATTTAATTTACTTTTTTATTAATTCAAATTGCCTAGTTCAGGAACTAAGTAAGATTTCACAAACGTTGCTCAGTAAGACGAAGAAGCAGACTTTGTGTGTAAAACCAACCAAGTCAAGTACTGTACAACTGTTGAGGTCCTTGTGGTGCCATGGCAGCATCCCCTATCTAGGTCCTGGGTGCGACTCCTGACTAGTCAGGTGTCATTTGTATATTGAGGTCCGCGTGCATTTGAACTTATTAGATACTCTTTAATAATAATAATGATATCTGTTTATTGAAAGAGCACGGCAGTCAAACGGTTAATAATATAGCGTTACATAATGGGCAATAAATCACTTGATTGACAAAAATATACAAGTGATACAAATATGATTTATAAATACGGTAAGGAAGTCTTACTACGGGGCATTTCAACATAGTAATAGTGCATCAGTAAGATTGGCAGGGAGTGAACATGCTGGTTAACTATTAGTTGTTAATAATATTTACTTTGGTGGGGACTGGGCTGTTCTTATAGCGATCAATACGTGCTCGAATGGGCTGCGTGCGGTTGTGGTGTCGAACAGCAATTCGCGGACAAGGGATCTCGAGTGGAAGCAGGACCCGATGTCGAGGATGGTGCAGATGCTTCTCCCTAAATTTGCAGATGAGGTCGAGGTGATGGTCAGAGAGAGCCGAGAGGGTCAGTGTGTTGAGCAATTTTTTATATGTAGAGTAGGAAGAGGAGAGAATAATTTTACACGCCCTCTTCTGCACCTTTTCTAAAAGTTTCCGCTGTGTGGCATTAGGGAGGAAGACCAGGCAGGGGAGGCAGTATGAATGTTGAGTAAGCATCGAGGACCTCTGGCGAGGGAACTCAAATGTACTTGAGTCGGCTGAGGAGGTGGGGACGAAAACTGGAGGATTTGACAACTGTACTGACGTGTGTTTTCCACTTTAGTTTATCTACAGTGACGCCGAGGAACTTAGTGGAGTCAACAACCTGGAGTGTGTTGGGGCCCAAAGTAATGGAGGGAGGTGGGACAAGGTCGGAGGAGAGGTGCATAACCATGGTCTTGGTATGGTTGATGGTGGCCCAATTTTAGAGACCGGCATTATTTTAGTTTTGGTCATCCTGGGAATCTTGGGAATTTAACTATTGGAATCGGTAATTTAGACAATTCTAAGACACTTTTCTTCTATGGCTTTTCCCACGCAAACGACTTGCATATACGGGGGGGGGGGGGGGGGGGGGGGGGCAGAATCCCCCAGCTGGGAGGTTAGGTCAGGTCATTTGCGAGGGAAACGTCATAGAAGAAAAGTGTCTTAGAATTGTCGAAACTATTTATTGTAAATGTAAAATTTCTAAGATTCCCGTGTTATCCGAAAGTAAAACATTACCAATTGTTCAATGTATTCTGGAGGGCGCTGTAATCGGGAGCCGAGTTGTTTACACCACTCTCAATAGTGGAGTCGTCGACATACTTCCAATGAACGGGAGTTTCTCTCAGGACATCATATCATTGATAAGCATGATGAAGTAGAGCGGTTCCATCTTGGTGCCCTGGGGGACTCCACAGGTAGTGACTGGAAGGTAGAGACAGCCCCTTGGAAACGTAAGGCTTGGCGTCGGTTACAAAGAAAGTCTGTAGGCCATGGTGTAAGACTTCTCTGAAACCCGAGGTCGATAGCTTTGTTGATTAAATCGTGGTCGACTTGGTCGAGTGCCTTAATGAAGTAAATGAATGCGACAAGCACAGACGTCTTTCGTTTTTCCTAATCGTGGAATATGTAGACAAGGAGAATGGCGGGACAGTGATTGGTGGAGGAGGTTTTCACACTGCCAAGTTGCTGAGGATCTATGGCGCCTGCGATATCCGTAAAGCCCAGTAAAAAACGAAACTCTCAGATTAAGCTGGGTATTGGGGTGATAGGCTCATGTAAGGATTGTGGGCTCATTGACTTGGGCACTGGTGACACATGTGAGGTCTTCCTGTCAGCTGGGCATCTTGCTTGAATGGAGGAAGGTTTGATGTTGGCGCAGAGGGGTTTAGCTAGTTCCGGGGAGAACTCCTTGAAGAGTTTCATAGGTAAGTCGATGGGGGTGGCGGAGTGCTTATCTTCAGTTTGTCAAAATGTTTTGCTACTTCAAATTCTTCCACTATGTCAGTGGGAGAGATGGCTGGTGGGTAAATGGGGAGACTGGCTGTGTCAAGCCAGGGGAGCATCTGGCATATAGTTGTGAAATGGTTGTTATATTGCTCGGCTGCGTCACCATTAGTGAGATGGCTAAGGAAAGGGAGGGAGTGTATCTTATTGTTTAGTCCACAGAGTTCTTTAATCTTACCATACCACTGACTGGTGTTGGTCTGCTTCAGGTGTTGCAACTTGGCTGGGTAGTAAGACTTCTTTCCGGCGCGTATTTCACGGATGACTTGATTGTGAAGGGACCTGATGTGGTTGTTGTCATTGAGATAAAAGGCGCTGTCTCTCTGCTGCATAAGTACTGTAAGTGTGTGTGGGTGTGACCTGTGGTATAATGTGAATTTGTTTAAAGTGTAGAAGCTATCGCCAACACAACAACCACACCCTGAGTTAACGAGTTGCATGACCCATTGTCAAGGAATAGTCCGAGAAGACCGGATAACTCGCCAACTGCACTGGCTAACCATTACCCCGGAATACGATCCGTAAATCGATTAACATGTAGGTTCCCAATTACTGCTGGGTAGAGAGAGGCAAATGGCGTAAAGAAACTTGCCCATAGTTTCACCCTGCCCGGGGATCGAACCCGGGTCCACTCGCTTGCGAGGCGAGCGGCACGGCCATTACACCATGCACAGGACGCCACAGTACGATAAGGGAATATAGTAGCCAAATATTGTTTTATACAGTATTAGTCTCATAATTTTTGTTATAATTAAAGCTTGCTCTCACGTTAGTTACTTGTGTATAAAGTCACCAGGCGTGAATAGGTCCACCTGTTGGGACAACTTCCGGCAACTATACTAGGCCCCACGCTGTTTAACTCGTGCTGTAAGATGCTCCATCCTTGGATTCAAAATCAAAACTGAACCAGAGGACTCACAGGGTTGGCTGCGGCGGTTCATTCTGATTGCCGAGGACACGACTTCTTAGGTGACTGTACACTGTACAGTTCCTTAAGTGCTCCTCCTGTTTACCTGAGGTGGTACTGGGGAGATTTGTGGCAACATGGTTATGCGAGGTCACCATGCGGTTACCTAAGATGACGCTGAGATTATCTGTTGTGGTACTGTGGCTACTAGGTAGTGCTGTGATTACCTTAGCTGATACCTGAAGAAGTACTGTGGTTGACCTGGAACAACTAGTACCTGCGGAGTTACTGTAATTATCTAGAATTACCTGTTAGTTGAGATGACGCTCTGATTACTTGAGAATACTTTATATCTTTGGTGACCCCTTGTTTACCTTGACACAAGTGGTACCTGAATTGGCGTTGTAGTTACACACACACACACACACACCTGCAGATCAATATCGGTGCCACCTGCCGCCTCCTCCTCCTCTTGGCTCATTCACGGTACTCGCCACGACCCTGCATGGCCGCCGTCACATGCGCGCGCACCTCCCTAGACTAACAACATAATGAATGGTTACTACAGCGTGTTGTGGGTAGTAGACAGTCTTGAAGTGGATGCATAAGTGGTCACAGTACTGGTTGTTGTGGTGTATAATACAGTAAACAGATAGTGGAGAGAATGCTTGAGGTGTTATGAATCACTATGTACAGACATGCATGAGAGCTGTGTGTGCATATGACGAATGTGAGTACTGAGTGAGCTAGTGTATATAATCTCTTGGTGTACATGTAATAGGTGGACAATATATGCAAGCTCTAGATGTCCAAATGGTAGATGCACATGGCGGCAAAACGTTCATGTGTTATGTATACACGGAGCAGTTGATAACCAAGACTCAGATGTACAGTAGATAAACACACACACACACACACACATACACACACACACACACGCTGCTTCAATTAAGTTATGAATCACTGAACATCCAGGTGTTATGACGTCACAGGTGTGGGATATTGAAGCAGCTGTGTGGATCAAATATTTATCAGGAAGTGTATTTGTTCCTTGACAGACAAGAGTATATGATGTAACACAGCTCTCTCTCTCTCTCTCTCTCTCTCTCTCTCTCTCTCTCTCTCTCTCTCTCTCTCTCTCTCTCTCTGTAATATAGTTGTGTCGTGTAACTAATGTCCATACCCATATTCTTCTTTCATGTAGAGTCTTGCTATAAATTTGAGTCCATTTTTAGTTTGGATATTTTTGTGGTTCAGGTTAAAGTTAGCCACTTAGATGCGTTTTTGTTTCTTGAGTTTGGAGGAAAATTTAACAAACGAGCATTTGGGGGAATCTAAGAGGTCACATTCTAGAGAGAGTTGGCTATACTGCAATACTGATATACCACGATGAGTTACTATACCAATCTAGAGGGTCAGTGTGATGCAAGACTGTATGATGGAAGAGGTTTTAAGCAATACTCGTGAATGTGGAAGAAATTGTGGGATCACCTGAAGATTAGGTCCCTAGAGCTTATTTTTCACCTGAGGTTTATTCAACTCCTTAATGCTATAGTTGGGGGAGTTAGGTTAGGTAAGGATAAATTATGATAAGTAACGTTGCGTCATATCCAGAAAGGGGCGCCACACACACACACACACACACACACACACTAAAAAATGTCAGCTGTAAATCCTCTTGGTGTCGAGGCAGTGACAAAATAAACGCCCCTGCGACACGAATAGCCCAACCACAGTAAATAATACCTCAATACTGAATTATTCCCCTTGAAGGAACCAACACCCCCTCCTCATCCTTCCCCTTACCCCTCCCCCCTTCCATCCCCCCGTACCTTAACCCTCTCCCCTCCCCCTTGTCCCTCTCCCCTCTCCCCCTCCACCCCCCCCCCTGAAAGTGGGATAGACTTTAGGGGTTCCAAGGCCAGATACATAGTGTAGGTGCTGGTGAACTCTGACATGTTACCCTCTTCCTCTCCCTCCCTCTTCCCCTTCTCCCCTTCACCTGTCTGAATCTTCCCCTCAGGTAAATATATATATTTTTGATAATATTTCTTACTCCATATATACAAATGATCTTGAGTAATATAAAGAGGAATATATTAGCCATTTTATCATTGGTTTTTTTTTATGTTATTTGACAGCCAGGATCAATAGTCCTCGTTAATGGTGATATGATAGTGTAGGGGAGAATATAACACCTGACTGTTTAATGAATTTGGCGAGTTTTAATGGAGTAAAAATCGCCAAATTATTATTATACTTTGAGGAATCTTTCGCCAAATAAGGGATGCATTCAGCTGAGTAACATGTCCTCACCAAATGAGAAATCCAGTCGTCGTGGCTCGGCTACTATGAATTCTTGTCAACGTTTCTCGCCAAATAAGGAATTCAATGTACTTGTCTTGCGTGGAGGGAGCCTGGCGTGGAGGGAGCCTGTCATGGAAGTAACCTGGCATGGAGGGAACCTGGAATGGAGGGAACCTGGTATGGAGGGAACCTAGCATGGGGGAGCCTAGCATGGAAGGAACCTGGCATGGAGGGAACCTGGCATGGAGGCAACCTGGTATGGAGGCAACCTAGCATAAGGGAGCCTAGCATGGAAGGAACCTGGCATGGAGGGAACCTAGCATGGGGGAGCCTAGCATGGAGGGAACCTGGCATAGCATGGGGGGGCTGGCATGGGGGGGGGGGGGGACACAGGACACAGACTTTATCTTTGGGTTAAATTTAGATACTAATATGTTGTCACATTGGACAGGAAATACATATCTCTCGTTTCCGTCAATGTTGGTGAAGCTCATTTGCTGGCGATGTTTGCGATGTATAGTGGGAATAATGGTTCAATTTCGCCATTGTGTTTTTATTACAGTTTTTACACCGATGTTTAATTTTAATTTGACTTTAAATTTGTTGGTGAATATATTATCAAAATGAGAAGGTTAGAAATTTGTTGTGTATGCAAATGAGAAGCAGGAAGGGTTGCAGGAGAGGACCCAGAGGAAGGCTAGCTAAGTACATCCTGGTGTTGATTGTTGTGCTGCCTTGACAACAACAACAATCCTCACCATATATATTTTTGTTTTTATTTTTTTACGGGGACTAGCCCACCCGGGCACAGCTCGCTGGCCCACATCGGGGTCTGAGGGGCGAAAAGGTAATACTGATAATAATAATAATAATAATAATAATAATAATAATAATAATAATTCAGATAAGTAAAATTTATAATAAAAAAAATCGAAAACAAAAATAATAAAATAATAATGATTACAATAATATAATAACAACACTTCAATAATAATAATAATAATAAACCATAAATAAATAAAAAAATTAACAAAAAAATTAAGAGTGAGAAACAATATACTGTACAGTGTATATATGTATGTTGTGTTGTCAATAGTAAGAGAAACAATTGAGACCCTGCAATTGTGTGTAAATGAGGCAGAAAGTCAGATCAACAACCTGGGACTTGGTCACATATGGCAGCAGGGTCTACCATTAGACAACACATTATGCTTCCAATATCTTCCCAGGTGGTAGTACCTCCCTGTTAGGTAGCTGCCTACTACCTACGTTACACACCACAGGTTAATGTATAGAATGACAATGTAACAGGATCACATGAAGATTAGGCACCCCATCCTAGCTTATTTCACCTGATGATTTTAACTTAACGCTGTCTAGGTTAGGTTAGGTTAGGCTAGGCTAGGTTAGGTTAGGTTAGGCTAGGTTAGGTTAGGCTAGGTTAACGCTAGGATGGTTAATGCAATAAGCTAGGGTGTTTGATCTTCACATGAACTATATAATATTACAAAGTGAAAGTCTTGGAGTCGAAAAGCTTTAAATATTAGTGTGTTAGTTCCAGTTTTGTGTGGCTCTATTTTGACGCTAATGTTTACAATCTATATTAATGTTTGTAACAGAGCTGTAAACACGTATGTTGGGAGCCACTTGTCAACCTTTGAACGAAACTTTTCATTTATTTCGTCCTGAGAAAGGTGTGTTAACTGGTATAGATAATCCTCTAAAAAAAAAAAAAAAAAAAAAAACTCATTCATATCCGCTACAAGTCAATCCTTAGGGGGAAGTTGGACGTAGGAGGCATTGTATAAAAGTTGATCAGATCCCCGGTATTAACAAGTCCTTTGAAAACATCATTGATCTGTGAGTTGACCAGTTGATTAATTTCTAATGTTTTATATATTTCTGACGTTTTATCTATTTCTGACGTTTTATCTATTGCTGTTGCATTATTTCCTTCAACTTCAAAAATCCCGGTGGTGGTGGAGCGGATGTGATCATTAGTGGAGGTCACCAGGAAACAGACCACAAGGGCGTGTCGTACAGTACAGTGAGGGACAGTATTATCTCTGTCCAGTTTTAGTTGAATATATCGCGGAATACTCGAGCTTTCTGATGCACATTACGACACGTATTCTGATGCACATTACGACACGCATTCTGACGCACATTACGACACGCATTCTGACGCACATTACGACACGCATTCTGACGCACATTACGACACGCATTCTGACGCATCATTACGACACGCATCTGACGCGCATTACGACATGCATTGCGACTCGTTTTCCGACTTACATTATGACACATTCCGATACGCATTACGACACGCTTACCGACATACATTATGTAACTATATTTTCAACCATTCGGCTGCCATGCTCTTTCAATAAACCGTGAATTATTATTATTATTATTATTATTGTTATTATTATTATTATTATTATTATTACATTCCAACACACATTACGACACTTACCGACACGCATTCTAACACGCATTCCGACATGCTTTACGACAAACCTACCGACATGCATTATGACATATCGACACATTCAGATTCCGACACGCATGCCGACACACATTCCGACACACGTTCCAACACGCATTCGAATACACATACTGACACATTTCGACACACATTCCGACACACATTCCGACACGCTCTCTGGGAAACACTGGAACAGTTGGCAGGCCTGATCTGTGTTTCCAAGCTTGTCCCTAGTTGTTCCTTTATCATTTATCAAATTAACCACTCCTCTGGGATTGTTAAATTAGGTTAGGTTAGGTGTTATTGATATGTGTGTAGGTGTTAGCGATATGTGTGTGTAGGTGTTAGTGATGTGTGTGTAGGTGTTAGCGATATGTGTGTAGGTGTTAGTGATATGTGTGTAGGTGTTAGTGATGTCTGTGTAGGTGTTAGTGATATGTGTGTAGGTGTTAGTGATGTGTGTGTAGGTGTTAGTGATATGTGTGTAGGTGTTAGTGATGTGTGTGTAGGTGTTAGTGGTGTCTGTGTAGGTGTTAGCGATATGTGTGTAGGTGTTAGCGATATGTGTGTAGGTGTTAGTGATGTGTGTGTAGGTGTTAGTGGTGTCTGTGTAGGTGTTAGTGGTGTCTGTGTAGGTGTTAGCGATATGTGTGTAGGTGTTAGTGGTGTCTGTGTAGGTGTTAGTGGTGTCTGTGTAGGTGTTAGTGATGTGTGCGTAGGTGTTAGTGATGTGTGTGTAGGAGTTAGTGATGTCTGTGTAGGTGTTAGTGATGTGTGTGTAGGTGTTAGTGATTTCTGTGTAGGTGTTAGCGATATGTGTGTAGGTGTTAGTGATGTCTGTGTAGGTGTTAGTGATGTCTGTGTAGGTGTTAGTGATGTGTGTGTAGGTGTTAGTGATTTCTGTGTAGGTGTTAGTGATGTCTGTGTAGGTGTTAGTGATGTGTGTGTAGGTGTTAGTAGTGTCTGTGTATGTGTTAGCGATATGTGTGTAGGTGTTAGTGATGTGTGTGTAGGTGTTAGTGGTGTCTGTGTAGGTGTTAGCGATATGTGTGTAGGTGTTAGTGATGTCTGTGTAGGTGTTAGTGGTGTCTGTGTAGGTGTTAGTGATGTGTGTGTAGGTGTTAGTGATGTGTGTGTAGGTGTTAGTGATTTCTGTGTAGGTGTTAGTGATGTGTGTGTAGGTGTTAGTGATGTGTGTGTAGGTGTTAGTGAAGGCTGATGCTATTCACCTCAGGCTCTTAAGATGTGTGTGCAAGTAAATCACTGTAGGTGCGCGTGATCTAGGTATATGCTGATAACCACCAGGAAAGAAGAAAACACGAAGTTCCCAAGCGCTTTCGTGTAATTCACATCTTCAGGGATGAGTACAGGTAGTACAGGTAATATTTACAGTACATTACGTGTGGGTGTTACCTGACGTCAGGGTGATCACTTACCCCACTACCTGTGTCACGATGGTCTACCTGTTGACGTACACCTAAAACCTAACATAACCAACCTTAACTGGTTCAGCTGTGTGACCGCTATACTAAGTAGCGCCTGTGAGTCTGGGTGGTGGAGGGAGAAGGTGTAGGAAGATCACAGGTGATGGCAGGTAATTATCACAAATATCACCTTGGAGAACTATGTATTAGTGGCGCGTGACCAGCGTGGGAGGGCTGACGGTGTATGTGTGTAGGTAGTCGTGCGTTGTTTTGCTCTCTATAAGTTTTCCTTATGTTTTGAATATATTTTACTAATTATATTCCTTATTATCCAAGAAGGGTAATTTTTCTGAAGGCGATACGATTTGTTTTTCGACACCACAACTGCATCCAGCCCGTAAGACCACGTACTGATAACAAAACAACAACAGACCCCTTCCAACACGTAGATAACTTGTGTGTTCACTCCTTGTCAATCTCACTTTGTACTGTAACTGTGTGGAAATTCCTTGTTATATGACCCTACCCCCTTGCCATTACACACACACAAAACATCCCTCTCCCTCTGACTGAACTAACAGCCTCACACATCACTCACCTAACCCCCAGGCAGCGCGGCGCCTCATCACAACACTCACCCTCTCCATCATGTAGACACAGTGTAGTGATTTTATAATTGATGACTAACATGAATTTTTTTTTAGCTTTCTTTCCATTTCTTTGGATTATTGAGCTGCTTTCACCAATGATGTCTTATTTTCTCTCATGGTGTGGTGTGAATAGGCGTAGCATGGTGTGGTGTGAATAGACGTAGCATGGTGTGGTGTGAATAGGCGTAGCATGGTGTGGTGTGACGGGGGATGGTATGGAATGGCTTGGCGTCTAGTATTTTACGTGCTATATTGTTTATGGATAATGATGGTGATAGGAAGGAAGGAAGGAAGGAAGGAAGGAAGGAGATGGTGATTTGGGGTCTTATTGTGAAGGATGAGAATCGTAGAAGAGCATAATGTATTACAGCTGTGAGTGAAGGAATGTATTACAGTGTTGGAGGTGATGGTGGAGGTACAGTAGCGGCCACAGTGTTGGAGGTGATGATGGAGGTACAGTAGCGGCCACAGTGTTGGAGGTGATGGTGGAGGTACAGTAGCGGCCACAGTGTTGGAGGTGATGATGGAGGTACAGTAGCGGCAACAGTGTTGGAGGTGATGGTGGAGGTGATGTACGTGGTGGTGGGAGGAAGGTATTCACAGCCTCTTACTTGCTGATGGACGATTGAGTGGCTTATGTACAGTACGTGCTGGTGTGCATATCTCTCTCTCTCTCTCTCTCTCTCTCTCTCTCTCTCTCTCTCTCTCTCTCTCTCTCTCTCTCTCTCTCTCTCGGTATAAAGTTAGACAGGTCCAAATGGTATATATCTTAACTTGCAGAGTCAATTTAGCTTTTAATATCAGGATTTACGCACACACACACACACACACACTGGACGACCTGGGATAAACCTTTCCCCTTTATTGAAGCTCTTCCCCTCCCTCTCACCTCCGCCTTCCCCTCCTTCCCACCCCCTTCTTCCCTCCCCTCCTTTCCACCCCTCTCCTCTCTTCCTCCCCCCACCCCACCCTCCCCTCTCTATCTCCCCTTCTTCCCTCTCCCCTTTATCTTCCTCCCTCTTCTTCCGCTTCCCCCCCCTCCCATCCCTCTCTCTCAAACCACTCTTTACCCCACTCTCCTCCCTCTCTTCCTACCCCTATCCCGGCCTACTCTCTCTCTCTCTCATATACACACACCATGTCCCTCCTCCTCCTCTCTTGTCTCAACCCTTCCTCCCTCTATTGAATAATGCATCTGGAGGGAAGGAAGGGAGGGAGGGGTGAAGGGAGAGACAGAGCTATGGTAATGTCAAGTGGGAGGGGAGAAGGGAAGGAAGGAAGGGAGGGAGGGATGGATGAAGAAAGAGAGAGAACAGAGAGAGAGGATGGATGAAAAGGAAACAGGAAGAGCAGATGTGAGAGGGAGGAGGAGTAAGAAAGGGGGTGGTGAAAGGAAAGAGTGAGGGGATATGTTAGAAGGAATGTGAAGAGGAGACGAAGGGGGAAATGTAGAAGGAAAGGAGGAAGGAGATGGGAGGGGGAAGGAAGGCGAGGGGAAGGGGGAGAAGAAGAAGAGGAAGTTGAGGGAAGGGGAAAGGGGGAAATGTAGAAGGAAATGGGGAAGGAGGAAAGAGAGTAGAAAGGGGGAAGAATGATAGAATGAGGAGGAAGAAGAAGGAGAGGAGAAAGGGGGGAGGGAGGAGGAGGGGGGGGGAGTATTCTTCTCTAGGGGATTCTTGTGAAAGGAGAAGAAAAGTGTGTGTATAACAAGGGGGAGGCGGATGAAGGAGAGAATTGGTAGGAAGAAGGAGTGCAAGGGAAGGAGAGAGAGAAGGAGAGAGAGCACGAGGAGGAGGAGGAGGAAGAGTTGATACTAGGATGAGAAGATGGTACTTGGAGGAGGAAGAAGGGGTATTGACACTAGGGGAGATGCTGGCGAGGTTGGGCTTGGGTGATGAAGATGATCCAGTTTTATAGTAAGCTGGTGGGCGGGGAGGGGCTGATGGTGCGGGGAGGGGCTGATGGTGCGGGGAGGGGGCTGATGGGCGGGGAGGGGCTGATGGGCGGGGAGGGGCTGATGGGCGGGGAGGGGCTGGTGGTGCGGGGAAGGGCTGGTGGGCGGGGAGGGGCTGATGGACGCTCACAGTTGATCCAAGTTGGTACATAAAAGTGTATGGTGTTGTTGAGGGTGAGAGGGAGGAGGAGGAGGAGGAAAGAGGCTCTGTGGTGGAGGTGAGGGTGTGAGAGGGAGAGGCTCTTGGTGGTGGTGGTGGAGGAGCTACTCGAGTGTTGGTGAAGGTTTAAAAAGGGGGAGGTAATGGCACTTTGGTGGTGGTGGTGTAGGTGGTGGTGATGGTAGTGGTGGTGGTGATGTAGGTGGTAGTGATGGTGGTGGTGGTGATGGTGGTGGTGGTGGTGGTGGTGATAGTGGTGGTGATGGTGGTGGTGGTGGTGTAGGTGGTGATGGTAGTGGTGGTGGTGGTGATGGTAGTGGTGGTGGTGTAGGTGGTGGTGATGGTAGTGGTGGTGGTGGTGGTGGTAGTGTAGGTGGTGATGGTAGTGGTGGTGGTGATAGTGGTGGTGATGGTGGTGGTGGTGGTGGTGGTGTAGGTGGTGATGGTAGTGGTGGTGGTGGTGATGGTAGTGGTGGTGGTGTAGGTGGTGGTGATGGTAGTGGTGGTGGTGGTGGTGTAGGTGGTGATGGTAGTGGTGGTGGTGATAGTGGTGGTGAGGCTCCTCCATCCAGGTGATCACCACACCTTTCTCTCTCTGTGTGAACCTCCTAGTTAGGTATCTCTTACGTCACAGCACACGACTTGCCGAGTTAAACAAATAGGATTACCCAAAGTTCAAACCATCTCCCCATCCCCCTCCCTCCTTCACCCCACCCCTCCCTCTTGACCCCCTTCCCTCCCCTTTTCCCTCCCCCTTATCTCTCCCTCCTCTTCTCTCTTCCCCTCTTCCCCCTTCTTTTCCCCTTTCCCCTTACCCCCTCTCCTTCTCCCCCTCTCCCCTCTCCCCCTCTCCCCTCTCTCCTCTCTCCCTCTCCCTCTCTCCTCTCCCCCTCTCTCTCCCCCTCTCTCCTTTCCCCCACCAGACGCACCCTGACTCAACTATCACCATTTACCAACTTAAGGAAACCGAATTTTTGGGGAAGTTAAAATTGTGAAAATCGGATTTCTAACTCACTCGTCAGCCTTCATCTATGAGACAAGAGACGCGTTACAACACACACGACGAACATCACGTAATAAATGAGATGAACACCTTTGAATACGTATACAGTCAGGCTGCCACCACTACTACCATTATTACCATTACCACCACTATTACCATCACCACTATTATCACCACCACCACCACCACCACCACCACTATTACCACCACTATTACCACCACCATCACCACTACTACCATCACCACCACTACGATCACTACCACTACCACCACTATTACCACCACCACCACTATTACCACCACCATCACCACTACTACCACCACCACCACTATTACCACCACCATCACCACTACTACCATCACCACCACTACCACCACCACCACCACCACCACTATTGAGTGGTAATGGTGGTGGCTGTAATCAATTTACCTTAATGCTATTGGACGTAATGTGATGCTGGTTAATGGTGGCTATAGCGGTAGTGGTAAATGTAGTTGTGGCTAATGTGGTTGATAGTGCTGGTTGATAGTGGTGGTTGTTGTTGATTGTGCTGGTTTTTGTGGTTGATAATGGTGGTTGTTGTTGTTGATTGTGCTGGTTGTTGTGGTTGATAGTGGTGGTTGTTGTGGTTGATAGTGGTGGTTGTTGTTGTTGATTGTGCTGGTTGTTGTGGTTGATAGTGGTGGTGGTTGTTGTTGATAGTGGTGGTTGTTGTTGATAGTGGTGGTTGTTGTGGGCGATAGTGGTGGTGGTTGCGGTTTATAGTGGTGGTTGTTGAGGGTGACTGGTAGTAGTGGTTGTGTGTTGGTGACAGGGTGTTGGTGTGTGTGTGTGTGTGTGTGTCAGGCAGGCGTCGCGTGTTGGTAACGGACACAGTTGGTGAAGATGGAGGAACTTTAATGGAGACTAAAGGTGCGAGCGTGTTGGTGGAGGGAGAGGGGGAGTGAGGGAGGCCTGTAACGGCGTGGGAGGGGAGGGAGGGTAAAACCAATGGGAGGGAATTAAAGCTAAGCCCTCCATCTATGAGGAGGTGAGGGGAGGGGGGTGAGGGAGGGGGGGTATATGAGACCAATAAGACACGCGCCAACTGTGCCACTCTAAGCACCCTTCCATAAGGTGCTAAATGTCGGGGAAGTCTTCCAATCTCGCGAGGAAATATCTGACTTGGATGACAAATCGCCGGGGGAGGGGCGGGATGGCTTTGAATTATTTGGTATATTAATGTCACGTTATTAAAGGCCATTTTCGTCAGTTTGTCTCCAGAACTGTCAGGCTGCTGGTGATAAATGGTGACGTTTATGTACGGCAGTTTACCTTCTACTGGTGAGGAACCGGAGTGGAGAGGAGTCAAGGGAGGAAAGTGAGGAGTATCCTTCAGTTATAGGCTCCTTTTGCCTCACTGGAGAGGATAATGGCTGGAGAGGATCATAACCCAATTGGGGAGGATCATGACCCCATCGGGGAGGATTGTGACTACTGGAAATATATAAAAGCACCGAGGATCCCTGAGTACAGGACTTGCTGGGATGATCAGTCGTCAGGATTATTATACACAGAAAAACACCTGAGTAAGACGACACTTAGCGTTAAGGAGAGACAGTGTGGCGGAGCTTCATCTTGTATGCCTTATTCTGGTGAAATAAAGTTCAACACTAATATGCTTATTATCAGCCACGCCAGATGAACATTAGCCAGCCTTCTGCCCGCATTGGCGCCAAGGGGGGACGTGTAGCTCTTATTGTTGCTATGCAAGACACGAATTCTCATTCTTGCTTCTCCGTTAGTGAAGTGTCAGTGCAATTGTGACGCCATATTGACCCAGAAAATTAAAGCGACAAGCGGTAGAGCACAAGACTATCATCACCACAGTCTCCTCCTCGGTACAGCTGTTGTATCTAGACGAAGCTCCTCCATATGTCAGGATCAGTGCTGAGGGTCTTGTTCCTGTACCTGTGTCCTCTGTCTCCCTCAGCAGGCCCTCAGGCACTACATCACACACTATACCATTACCTCAGGCCGCAGCTCCTCGTGTATTGCACTCTCAGCCAGGGGCTCAAACCTCAATCTCTTCCTCCTTGTGGGTCGTGTCGTTCGAGTCGTTTTTAAATCCAACTTTGCCACCACGAGTCTATTGTCAGGCGTCAAGGATACTGGAGGTGGGGTGGAGTGGGAGGATGGAAGAGTGGGGGGCGTGGTGTGAGGGGTGGGGTGGAGTAAAGAGATGGAGGGGTGGGGTGGAGGAAGTGGATGGAGGGGTTGGGTGGAGTGGGGGAATGGAGGGGGTATCACTCTTACATTTCTTAACAATTTCATATTACAAGGATATATCTGTGACCTTTCGTGTTTATTTTCTAATTTGTATTTCTAGTGATGACTCGCTTCGGTGTGTGATAAAGGTGTTGGTCTTGTTACAGTAGCCGTTTCATTCTTCTAATAGAAATGAATCATCGTCATTATCAGGGTTTTGATCGCCTGTTACTGAATGATCTTGGAACACTCAATGCCAGGGTGATTAACTTAGTGTCTTATAAGTCTTAAAACGTAATCTCTCTTAAAAGTCATTCTTGTTATGGGTCATTTAAGTAACTTTGATAAACATAGTCTTCATTGCACTCACTTCTGTAATTGCTGCTCTTATTCATACATTTACAAAGGTGAATATATTTTTCAATGTTTCTGCCACACTTGGGTGACGCCTCGAGACACCAGCACCTCCAGACAACCTGCAACAGCTCACGGGGATCCTTTACTGCCTCGGTCTTCTCCTTCGATGTACACCCCCACCCCTCAATCTGTATATTGTATTCCCCCCTCCTCTTCCTTCCCAATTCCGTCTCCAGGTGTCGTGTGAGGTGCTGGGCTGTGTACATTAATCTTACCACTACTTGTTTATTGCATCCATCAAATCAATAATTTTCTTCTTCGTCATCAGAGGCAGGGATGTGTTTACAGTTCTAACCCATAGTTCAGATTTGGTGTTGGTTGGTAGTGTCCATACAAGGTGTCTGGACAGAGGCCTCGGATACCCCAGTGTAGTGCTGTCCAGCGTCTCCAGAGAGCCTGAGGCAACCCGAGGGTGTTAGCGAGTGTCGCCATTAAGCGGAGTAAGGATGAGGGTTTATACAACCCATCATTATACACTAACTGGAAAAAACGACCAATTGTCGTCAAAAGTAAAAATTGTAACTAACAGAGTCCCTGCGGCACTACCAGTAAACAACAAAGTTCTCTATTGTCTAGAACATTTGATAAATTGTCCCGAAAAGTAAAAATTGTACAACTGGCACTGGACAACAGCTGTCTGCAACAAGCGACGAATTGTTGTAAAGTAAAGTTAAAATTGCACCAGTGGCTGTAAACACTTGTCATCCTACACTACACTGTCTGTTGGTACAAAACAATAAAATAAGAACAAGTCCTCACTACCAGACGCCCTACAATCCACCAACTGTCGTAGAATAAAGTAAAGTTGTAGCCGGAGCAATAAACATGAGTGGGCGTACAGTGTGCCGGGAGGAGGTGTGTGCTGGGATCAACAACGGCTCAGTCCGTGTTCAAGTAGGTTCAACACGGTGTACACGGCAGATGATGCTGACTTATACAATGTGTGAACACGTGAGCTGCCGTGTTTGTTCTGCAAAATGTTTCCACGTTTTCTGTAAAATCTTGAGTAGCTGTGTAAATAAAAACTCACATATATACATAACTGAGATATATGTTTATTGTGACGAAAAACAAACGCGAATTATGTTAATACATACAATACTTAATGAAAATTTACATTAGTCAAATCAAAGACCTTACAGTAAAAAGGCCAACATATTCAATAAATAATCAACATTACTTCAGTTCCCGGTAAATTCAGGTTAAAAATATTAGACGAAAAATACAATTTAAAGTCTTAGGAGCAGTGAAGTGGACGAGTAGAGTCCAAACAAAATAGTTATAAGAATGTGGTACAGGTCGAGGGTGGTGTGAGCTCCGGGCAGGTCGAGGGTGGTGTGAGCTCCGAGCAGGTCGAGGGTGGTGTGAGCTCCGGGCAGGTCGAGGGTGGTGTGAGCTCCGGGCAGGTCGAGGGTGGTGTGAGCTCCGGGCAGGTCGAGGATGGTGTGAGCTCCGGGCAGGTCGAGGGTGGTGTGAGCTCCGGGCAGGTCGAGGGTAGTGTGAGCTCCGAGCAGGTCGAGGGTGGTGTGAGCTCCGGGCAGGTCTAGGGTGGTGTGAGCTCCGAGCAGGTCGAGGGTGGTGTGAGCTCCGAGCAGGTCGAGGGTGGTGTGAGCTCCGGGCAGGTCGAGGGTGGTGTGAGCTCCTAGCAGGTCGAGGGTGGTGTGAGCTCCGAGTAGGTCGAGGGTGGTGTGAGCTCCGGGCAGGTCGAGGGTGGTGTGAGCTCCGAGCAGGTCGAGGGTGGTGTGAGCTCCGAGCAGGTCGAGGGTGGTGTGAGCTCCGGGTAGGTCTAGGGTGGTGTGAGCTCCGAGCAGGTCGAGGGTGGTGTGAGCTCCGGGCAGGTCGAGGGTGGTGTGAGCTCCGGGCAGGTCGAGGGTGGTGTGAGCTCCGGGCAGGTCGAGGGTGGTGTGAGCTCCAGTCAGAGGTGTTCTCGTGTGTATGAGGACAGCTGTAGTTGTTGTCCGAATGTATGTCGGTCATTAGTCGGCCAGGGACTTTAAACTCTATTCACTAAGGACATTTGATTCTACTTAAGACAACAAGTAGAGTAGTTATTTAAAATGTCTTGTATAATAGATATTAACAAAAAGTGATTTATAATAACCTTCCTCGTCACCCTCCTGGATATAGACACACCACCATTAATAGTTTCTTGTCGTTATTTGATTTATCTTGATCTTGTGTATTTATATTCCTTCCTATCCCTTCTTCACCTCTTTTCTATCTCTATTCCCCTTCCTTTTTTATCTCTCTTTCTCTCCCTTTTCCCTCATCTCTATTTCATTTTCTGCCTTTCCTCCTCTGTCTTTCTTCTTGTCTTCCTTCTTCTCCCTTTCCTCCTCTCCGTTTCCTTCCCTCTTCTCTCCGTCTCTTTCTCCCCCTCCCGTCCTAACCCACCTTCCCCCTGTCCTGTCCCACCTTCCCCCTTCCTTCCTCCCCCTTTTCCCCCGGGCTTGAGGGACGCTGGGGTCGCTGGACATCTCCCCCAGCACCTAAGGTCAAGGATACTGAAGGGGGAGTCAGGGGAGAAGTGGACGTCCTGGAGGTGTTGAGGGAGGGAGGGGAGACAGAAGGGCGGCATGACATGGAGGAGAGACAAGAGGAGACGCCATGGATGAGAGGGGGAGAAGGGAGGAGAAGGAGAAGGGAGGACAGAGAGAGACGGGAGGAGAGAGAGAGAGAGACGGAAGGGGAGAGAGAGACGGGAAGAGAGAGAGAGACTGGAGGAGAGAGATAGACGGGAGGAGAGACAGAGACGGGAGGAGAGAGAGAGACGGAAGGAGAGATAGAGAGAGAGAGAAGGCAGGAGAGAGCGAAAGGAGGGGATAGAGAAGGCAGGAGACTTAGAGAAGGGAGGAGAGATGGAGAAGGGAGGAGAGATGGAGAAGGGAGGAGAGAGAGAAAAAAGGAAAAATAGAGAAGGGAGGAGATAGAGAGAGAAGGGAGGATAGATAGAGAAGGCAAGAGAGATAGAGAAGGGAGGAGAGAGAGAGAGAGAGAGAGAGAGAGAGAGAGAGAGAGAGAGAGAGAGAGAGAGAGAGAGAGGCGGGGGGAGAAAGAGACGGGAGGAGAGAGGCGGGAGGAGAGAGAGAGAGAGAGAGAGAGAGAGAGAGAGAGAGAGACGCCATGAAGAGGGAGGGGGGTGACCAGGAATTGTAAAGGAATAATGGTACCAGGTAAAACACACACACACACACACACACACACACCAGGTTTGATTTAATGGTGTGTATTTTTAGCCTGGTTGGTTGATATTGTTACGGTGTTGGAATGTTCGGCGGGTCGGTCGTATTTATGTGCGTGGGGGGAGGGGGCGTGTGGAAGGGGTGTTGAGGGAGGGTGTTGAGGGGAAGGGGGCCGTGGGGAGAGGGGAGGGTGTTGAGGGGAAGGGGGGCGTGTGGAGGGGGTGTTGAGGGAGGGTGTTGAGGGAGAGGGGGCCGTGGGGAGAGGGTGTTGAGAGGGAGGGTGTTGAGGGGGAGGGGGGCGTGTGGAGGGGGTATTGAGGGAGGGTGTTGAGGGAGAGGGGGCCGTGGGGAGAGGGTGTTGAGAGGGAGGGAGGCGTGGGGAGAGGGTGTTGAGAGGGAGGGTGTTGAGGGGGGCTTGGGAGAGGGATTGTTGACGGAGAGAGGGCCGTGGGGAGAGGGTGTTGAGAGGGAGAGGGTGTTGAGAGGGAGGGGGCGTCGGGAGGGGGGTGTGGGGAGGGGGGCGTTGGGAGAGGGTGTTGAGAGGGAGGGGGGCGTGGGGAGAGGGATTGTTGAGAGGGAGGGGGATGTGGGGAGGTTGGGGAAGAGGGAAGTAGTGTAACCGTCTTATATATCAATTCCTGTGAGTGGAAGGCGTGGTGTGTGGAACAAGGGCGTGGTGAGGACGTGTGAAGAAATTCATTCATTGGTAGCGTGGTGTTCAGGTGGGGGAGCGTGGTAAGAGAGGGAACTCACCTGAAGATCGCTATTCACCTTGGCTATTGTTAGGCTCAGGTTGGCTTGTTGCTCCCTGCTGTAACGACGGCATGAGTGTGTGTGTACCCTCAGACCATGACCCCCCTTCATGTACACATATTTATGACCCATTTTCATGTATACTGTCCTCATGTACACACACACACACTTAAAACCCACCTTCATGTACCCTATTATCTTGTATACACCTCATGAGCCACTTTCATGTACACACACACACACACACACACACACACACACACACACACACACACACACACACACACGCTCATGACCCTCAGTGTAGCTACTTGCCCGGCAAACATCCAACTTTTTTTTTTCCCCCACTGGTAAAATATTATCATGGAAGGGGAGCGTTTATCACCTGCCTGCTGAATGTTTCATGTTGGCCATGGAATACCTGGTGGTGGTGTTGGTGGGGCTATTGGGGGTGGTGATGGTGGTGGGGGCGATAAATCTGGAGTGTTTGTGTGGTGTTGATGGTGGCCTGCTGTAGGACACCTCCCCGCCCCCGACCCCTTTACAGCCCCTCCCAATTCCCTCACCCCTCCACCTCTCCCCATTCCCTACCCCCTCCCCACCCTATTTTTTTTTAAGCGTGGCCTCCAGCCTCCTCCAATAGCCACACCTTCGCCGTCATTTTATTACCTTAGAATTAAATATCCTATTACATAAGTATCTACCCTGGCTGTGTTGAGATAGTTGAGCCTCCCCATTCCCCCACCCTTCTACCACACATTCCCTCCACATCTCCCCTCTCTCTCTCTCCCCCTTTTACCACACCTTCCCCCATAATTTACTTAGACAGGTTAGTGATGGGGTGAGGGGTGCACCTTCACGTGTCATGGCAGGTACGAGAGAGTACTGTTACCATCGTCTTCCTTTGACACCTTATTCCTTTGACACTATTCGTAAGTCACTATACTTATGTAACACTTAATTCCTGTGATATCTAGTGACACTTTATTCATATGATAATTTATTCGTGTTTTAGACCTTTTGTGTTGGTGTGTTCCTTTAATCAGCCTTGTGTTCGCCATTCTTGACCTGACTGATGGATATTTTTCATGTATGATGATGAATTTTGCATTGCTGTGTGACGATTGTGCCAGCGCGCGCGTTTGTGTGTGTCTTTTTGTATGACTTTGTAGTTTTATAGAGGCAGACGAGTTGTTGGCGCTCTGCTGTCTGTTGCCTCTGTTTATGGTTACTCAGCGGCTCACACACACACACACACTATTGCTTCCTGTGTTTTAAGATCTCACTTTGCCAACCCCCCCTCCCCCCTCTCACGCACTAGCAGGGTCAGGTCACCTCTCACAGTGCCAGCCACCACTTGGCAGTAATATGCAAATAACTCTTATTATTTTAGAGTCAGAATGGTGGAGTATTTTTACCGGACATGGTAACAGTTTGCCATTGGAGGAACAATTCTGGTGAAAACTTGCCAGGGAGAGACGAGAGGTCAGAGGAAGTCACCTTCACAATGTCAGCCCTGAGGTATCTGTAATATGCAAATAACTGCAATTTTTACACAGGGAGATTTTCAATTTATTTCCGCAAACGAACTGTATTTATGCCGGAATATATATATTTTTAATGAAAGCTTCGGAGAAAACATTACCGCAGGGTGGAAGGGAATATTACTGTTTCATAACGGAGTGCGGTAATAAAATGTGCGGTAATTGTTCCGAATTGTAACTCAGAGGTTGAATATTTTTTTTCTTTTCGCCCTGTCCCAAGTCCTCCTCTTATGACGTCAGAGGAGGGACGGGCCAAGGTTGATGGTGCTTGTTGATATTACGCCATCACTTACCTGTCTCACACACACACACACACACACACACACTCTCTCTCTCTCTCTCTCTCTCTCTCTCTCTCTCTCTCTCTCTCTCTCTCTCTCTCTCAATTACTAACCTAAAACCTCCTATTAATTCACTATGTTTGTGTACTGGTGGTCTTGTTACGTCAGTTTCATGTCTCATTAAGTACGTTTTTTTTCTCTCTCTCTCATTTCCCCCTCCCTTACCTCTCCCTCACCTCCCTCTCACTCCATCTTTTTCTTACCTCCCTTTCCTTACCTCTCCCTCACCACCACCTTCCTCACCTTCCTTTCTCTTCCTTTCCCTCTTCTGTCTCTCAGCTCTCTCTCTCTCTCTCTCTCTCTCTCTCTCTCTCTCTCTCTCTCTCTCTCTCGTTAGTGTGTGTGTGTGTGTGTGTGTGTGCGCAGGAGGCAGCATCATCAATATCTACTTCAAGCTGTAGAATGAAGAGTTGCAGGAGGCGGTGAGTGTGGTAGAGCTTCCCTGTGTACCTTATTGTCTGCCAGCTTAAGCGTGGTGGTTGTGAAGCTTGAGGCACGGATGGACAGAGCTTACCCATGTTGGTAAAGCTTGAGAGTACACGGACAGGTAGCTTAATTATAGTTGTGGGAAGCTTACTGTCTAAACCAACACCCCCCCCCCTCCCCCACACACACACAAGCTTGAGGCACATTTTAGGGAATTTCAGAAGAAAGAAATCTAAAAAAAATAAAAACAATAATATAATTCCCCCTCCATCCCTCTTCACCCTTTGGCTCAGGCTCGGTTGTATCTATCTTACTCAAATACTAATTCTTCCCTAACATATAATACCCATCTTATACATATAATAATTCTCTACTTATTATCCGTAATTTATATACATTTTGACTTGTGTTAATAGAAAGATATAACAAGAATGATAGATGTTTTTACTGAAAGCTTATGATATTGACTGTTCTGGGTGATAGTGGAGATATTTTTATACTATGGGGAGATGTGTGATGTGGCCCTAGGGATGCACTGCCTGACGGAGTGTATTGAAGGGTGAGGTTAGCCACACTGGGAAGCAATCACTGAGTTGAACCTCCCGTCAACTACACGGGACTGAACCCTCGTATCTGGTAAACAGTACAGTAAGTTTAGAGAATATTTTGAATACTGACTTAAGCAATTTTGTTTTATAAGATGAACTTACTTGTCATTCGGTATTCCATTGCTTCCTCACGCGAGAGAGTGTAAGGGCCGTGTGTGTATGTGTGTGTGTGTGTGTGTGTGTGTGTGTGTGTGTGTGTGTGTGTGTGTGTCGCTTGAGAATCACACCAACACCTGCTTAGTGAGGTACATATGACGCTGCCTGTGAGATGTAGGTTCTATTATGGTATATGTACTTGTTACACACACACACACACACACACACACACACACTAACGAGAGAGAGAGAGAGAGAGAGAGAGAGAGAGAGAGAGTTACAGGAGCACCTCTCACTTGACCTCCATTAGTAATGAACCCCGAGAGCCAGGATGGTGGTGAGGTAACCTGGCCCCTGGGAAGGTTATAATGAAGGGGACAGTCCCATGCCCTTAACCTTGTGACTCACTTGCCCTCTTAATTACAGGTGAAAGGTGGGTGACTAGAGCACCTGCAAGACTACTTACTCGGTGCATTTATTTCTGTGTTTACGGTGTCTACTGTACACTCGTCTCCTGTGTTGTAATGTTGTTGGTGTTGCTGTGTGCTTCGTGATGTTGCATGTTGTATTGTATTGTGTTGGAGGGGGGAGGTAATATTTCTTAACATTTTTATTCTCAAAAGAATTCTACTCAACCTTAAATCGATAAGAGTTGTTACAAACTTTTCTTTCTTCCTTTCAGGTGAGAGAGCGAGCAGTCATGGCGGCCACGTTGGTGAGGGTGAATGTGACAGTAATAATTCACGGTTTATTAACAATACAGCAGCCATAAGCTGAACATATTCAATTTACTTAAGTGGTTTCTATAATAATATAATGCCTGGCGGGGTAGGTTATCTCCATGAAATTTCAGCACTTACAGAAGTGAGATTGACAAGGAGTGAACACACTGGTTATATAGATAAAAGTTGTTGATAATAATCTTTACTATGTTGTTGTTGTAGCGATCAGTACGTGGTCGTATGGGCTGGATGCGATTGTAGTGTCGAATAACAATTTGCGGACGAAGGATCTCAGGTGGGACCAGGAGACGGTGGCGAGGATGGTGGAGTAGCTTCGTCCCTAACTTACAGATGAGGCCGTGGTGATGATCAGAGAGCGCTAAGAGGGTCAATGAACTGAGCGCCTCTTGATATGTGCATGTAGGGAAGGGATAGTCTTACATGCCCTCTTCTACACTCCTTCTAGGAGTCGTCATTGTGTAACATTTAGTGAGGAAGACCAGACAGGGAAAGCATAGGTGAGCTTAGGAAATATGAATGTTGTGTAAACACTCAGGAGTTCAGAAACGGGGATTCCGAGGGATTTTAGACGACGGAGGAGATGGAGACGAGAGTAGGAAGATTTGACGGTTGTACTGACGTGTACTGTCCAGTTCAGTTTATCTATAGTGAGGCCGAGGAGCTTGGTGGGTTCCATAATCTGGAGTGTGTTGGGGCCCAATGTGATGGACGGGAGATGGGACAAGGTCGGAGGAGAGGTTGTGGGTGTGTGTCTGTATACATTTGTGTCGTATGACTTTGGACTTGGACAACAACACCATCACCAACAGCACTATCATCAACACCGGCAGTATTATCACCAACAGCAACAGGAAAGTGATGATGGTGATACGCATCATTTCCTTGGATAAATTCAGTTACATTGTATATACTACATTGTGTAAGTCTCGTGTAGCATTACCTTCTTGGTGTAGATGAGAAGAAACATTACAGCGTCAACTTATTAATGGTCTTGGCTACACGTCACTCAGGCTCCTGGAAGGTTGTTTGTTTTGGTATCCCAGAGACGCTAATATGTGGACGTTTATACTCGGTGCCTTGTTCTATATCCAACCATATGACCTTCTCTCCACCTGGTCCGATCACACCCCTCATTACCCCCCCCTCCCTCCCCCCCCAAGTGAACCCAGCCAGGTGACGAGGTGCTACTTATCCGGGTCATGCTGGGTCATCTTAGTTAACACGTGGAGGTGATGAGATAAGATGCTATTGATAAAAGAAAGACGAGGATGTTGTCTTTGTGTTCTTATTGTTCACTTGTTAACATTGAAGTCGTATTAACGTGAAGATTTTTTTTTCATACAGGAATTATCTGAGTTGGTTGGTTATTGGTTGTTATTTAATTGGACAAGCGATGTTATGTGTTCATTCTTTAAGATTTCACACACACACACACACACACACACACACACACACACACACACACACACACACACACACATGTTGGTACAGTAATAGTCATGAGTCAAAAATTTACCCACGTAGCATTATGTGGCCGTGACAACATACTTAAACACGGGGTGACCAGTGTGTTATTGTAGCCAAAATAGTCGAGTGTAGCGGGAGGTGACGAGACAAGGTGCCTGGCGGGGTTAAAATAGCATCCCTGTGTCAATATTATCACCCACACACCTGGAGAATCTGTCTACCTGTGTGTGTGTGTGTGTGTGTGTGTGTGTGTTATGCTGTTGTTGGCGGTGGTGGTAGTAGTGAGAGGTGTTGTTATTGTTGGTGGTGGTAGTGTTAATGGTGTTGATGGTGCTGATGGTGAAGGTTTTAATAACATAAGAACATAAGAAAATAAGGAGTCTGCAATAGGTCGGTTGGCCTGTGCATGGCAGCTCCTGTCGAGAGTTACTACCACTCTCTATCATCCATGAATCTATCTAGCCTCCTTTTGAAACTTTCCAGAGTTACAGCACTTACTACAAAGTTGCTAAGCTTGTTCCACTCGTCCACCACCCTATTTGTGAACCAGTTTCTTCCTATCTCCCTCCTAAACCTAAACTTATTCAACTTGAATCCGTTGCTCCGAGTCCTATCCTGCTCGGATATTATAAGAACTTTTTCTATATCACCTTTATTGATTCTTTTCACCGACTTAAATACTTCTATCATATCTCCCCGCACTCTTCGTCTTTCTAGGGAATGCAAGTTAAGTTTCTTTAGCCTATCTTGATATGGAAGGTTTCTAAGTCCCGGAATCATTTTTGTCATTCTTCGCTGCACCGACTCTAGTGAATTTATATCCATTCTATAATAAGGGCACCAGAACTGAACCGCATAATCGAGGTGTGGCCTGACTAGCGCAAGATATAATTGCAATAAGACCTCTGCACTCTTATTACTTACACTTCTAGATATAAAACCCAATACTCTGTTTGCCTTATTTCGAACATTAACGCACTGTTTTCTAGGCCATACGTCCGGGCTTACAAGTACCCCTAGGTCTCTTTCACAAGTCGACCTCTCTAGATGGTGTCATGGCTGGTGTTTTGTTGTTATTAGCCTCATACTACAAGAGATGGTATGGGATATTTTATAGTGATACAGAATGGTAAGACATCCCTACTAGACACATCTATTAAACACTCCTCAGGTGGTCAGTGTGTCGTGTTTATATCATAGACTATATATATAATAAGCTGGGAGGAAGGGGTAAGAATGCTCTGTGCTGGACTAGTGTGAGTTTCCCAGTACCAAAATATTACTGCGTCGTGTCTTTAGTCACTTAACCAAGAAGAGACGTGACTTAGTGGTGCTTATTCTCAGTGACCAGAAGACCAACTTGTCATTTACCTCAGTGACCAAAAGACCAACTCATCATTCACCTCAGTGACTAGAATGCCAACTCATCATTCACTGGGCGAGAACGTTGGCACAGTGATCAAGCTTCTGCCCACCACTCATTACACACTCATACACACACTTCCTCTCTCTCCCTCTCTCTCACACACGCTTCTTTTTTTACCCTCTCCCCCTCTCTCTCTGGCTCACCGTCTCACTCGTTTCCTCTCCCTCCCTCCCTCCCTCCCTCCCCTCCCCTCCTTCTGCCTCCCTCCCCCTCCTTCTCCCTCTCTCCCTCCAAACACAGCTGTCAACACACACTGAGGAAAATCCCAACTCCACGCCTTCACATTTTACGAAAGTACCGGAAGTGACGTCACTGGTCTGCAGAAGTGAATACCCGCTCGCCCGGAGATGACGTCACAGGGTCCAAAGTTTCTCTCTCTCTCTCTCCTTGCCCCGGAGATGACGTCACAGTGGGTGTAGAAGCGTCTTTCTCTCCCCCCTTCTCCCCGGAGATGACGTCACAGGGCCCAAAGTTTCTCTCTCTCTCTCTCTCTCTCTCTCCTTGCCCCGGAGATGACGTCACAGTGGGTGTAGAAGCGTCTTTCTCTCCCCCCTTCTCCCCGGAGATGACGTCACAGTAGGGGTAGAAGCTTCTCTCCCCCCTTCCCCCCGGAGATGACGTCACACCGAGGCCGGACATCCATTCACCCCCTCCCCCCCCCTTTAGGCGAATGGCGGCGACCACAACTACATCCGAACATTTCTACGAATTAAATATTTTTATTTCCTCACGATTCCAACACACTTCCTGCGCTATACGCCACTGTTGATCTTTTGTGTGTATGTATGTAATAATAATAATAATAATAATAATAATAATTAAAGGCTTATTGAAAAAGCATGGCAGCCAGAAAGCTGAAAATATAGTTATATAATTGGGGAATGTATGTGTGTAAAAGAACATAAGAATGAAGGAAACTGCAACGGGCCATTTGGCCCATGCTGGGCAGTCCCATTTACACCCAAACCTTATCTCTCATATATCTATCCAATCTACTGTATGTATGAAGCTATCCAGCGTATTCGAGTTAATGATGATGTTTGGTAACTTGTTCCACTCGTCCACTACTCTATTTCCAAACCAATGTTTACCTATTTCGCGCCTAAATCTGTCTAATTTAAAACCATTGTTACGAATTTGCTCCTGGTTGGATAGTTTGAGTACCTTTGTTATGTCACCTTTGTTTAGCCCTGACTTCCATTTATACACCTCTATCATATCGCCCCTCACTCTCCGTCTCTCGAGATTAGTCTTGTTATTCTCCTCTGAATTCTTTCCAAGGTTTCTATACCCATTCTGTAATACGGTGACCAGAATTTAACTGCCTAATCCAAGTGAGGTCTCACAAGCGCAAAATATAGTTTTAGGATAACCTTGCTAGTCTTGTAACCAACGTTCCGTTGTCTGAACCCAAGTATTTTATTAGCCTTGTTTCGAGCAAATACACATTGTTTACCTGG
>CAUDMG010002476.1:607500-685000 GCA_958450375.1 Homarus gammarus
AGTAACACCCCCTGAGCTGTAGTGAGTAACACCCTCTGTGCTGTAGTGAGTAACACCCTCTGGTCTGTAGTAACACCCCCTGTGCTGTAGTGAGTAACACCCTCTGTGCTGTAGTGAGTAACACCCCCTGAGCTGTAGTGAGTAACACCCTCTATGCTGTAGTGAGTAACACCCTCTGGTCTGTAGTAACACCCCCTGTGCTGTAGTGAGTAACACCCCCTGTGCTGTAGTGAGTGACACTCCCTTTGCTGTAGTGAGTAACACCCTCTGTGCTGTAGTGAGTGACACTCCCTTTGCTGTAGTGAGTAACACCCTCTGTGCTGTAGTGAGTGACGCTCCCTGTGCTGTAGTGAGTAACACCCCTGTGCTGTAGTGAGTGACACTCCCTTTGCTGTAGTGAGTAACACCCTCTGTGCTGTAGTGAGTGACGCTCCCTGTGCTGTAGTGAGTAACACCCCCTGTGCTATAGTGAGTGACGCTCCCTGTGCTGTAGTGAGTAACACCCCCTGTGCTATAGTGAGTGACCCTCGCTGTGCTGTAGTGAGTAACACCCCCTGTGTTGTAGTGAGTGACCCCCCCCCCCCCACCCCTTGTGCTCTGGTATCCGGTAAATACAGTGAATAAACACATACTTGTATTTATATTCCTGTCATAGTGGAAGGAATGTGTGTGTGTGTTCAAGACAGGCGACGGGATCAATACACTAGCCCATAAATATGCTGTTTCTCTCCACGGGTTGTACAGTATTTACTACGTTTTAGAGAGGACGGTGTGTAGGTAGACGTCCAGGTAGGGTCTCCAAGAACACGTAAGACAAAATGGAGGGTGGGAGGGATAACGAGGAGGTAGGAGGAAAGGTGTTAATCTGGAGGTAGGAGGGAGGAGGGAGGGTAGGTGTTAAAAAGGAGGTAGGAAAGGTGTTAATCTGGAGGTAGGAGGGAGGGAGGGTAGGTGTTAATCTGGAGGTAGGAAGGGAGGTGATGATCTAATAGGGGGTGATAAATCTGGAAGGGGGTTATTAATCTGGTGGAAGGGAGTGAAGGTGTTAATCTGGAGGTAGAAAGTGCGGGATGGAAGGAGAGAAGGAGGGAGGGAGAGAAGGAGGGAGGAATGGAGAGAGAGAGGGTGATAATCTTGAGGGAGGCTGAATCATCTTGACATCTTCAGACACTTAGCAGAAGACACACTCTACAGTTAAGTGCTCTGCTACAGTAATACAACATGCAGCCCAAACTGGACAAATTATCGTAATGGACCGCCTCACTTATAACCCCTCACCAGAATTCCTCACTAGAACCCCTCACCAGAACCCCTCACCAGAACCCCTCACCAGAACCCCTCACCAGAACCCCTCACCAGAACCCCTTACCAGAACCCCTCACCAGAGCCCCTCACCAGAACCCTCACCAGACACCCCTCACCAGAACCCAGAACCCCTCACCAGAACCCCTCACCAGAACCCCTCACCAGAACCCCTTACCAGAACCCCTCACCAGAACCCCTCACCAGAACCCCTCACCAGAACCCCTCACCAGAACCCCTCACTATTACCCCTCACCAGAACCCCTCACTTGTCAATACCCTCGCGTGAACCAGCCACACAAATACACTTCACTTCTCTGTAACCAAAACACTCATACCTCATGGCTCCCTCAGTGTTCTCTCACTCGCCCACACACACACACACACACACACATTCATTCGCCCTTTTCCACTCCCTCTCATTCGCTCGATATCTTTCATTCACTCGCCCTCTCCCATTCACTCTCACTAACCCCCCCCCCCCCACCTCCCTCACTCTCACTTTCCCTCCCTCACTCTTACTCCAGTTTCCCTCTCTCCCTCCCTCCCTCCCTCCCTTTCTCTCCATTACTGTGTTTCCTTCCCCTCAGCACTCCCTTCCCCCCCTCCCTCCCTTCCTTCCCCCTTGACTTCCCTCTCTCCTAAATCCCCACACACCCTCCACCCCCACACACCCTCCACCCCCACACACCCTCACCCCCACACACCCTCCACCCCCACACACCCTCCACCCCCACACACCCTCCACCCCACACACCCTCACCCCCACACACTCTCCACCCCCACACACCCTCACCCCCACACACCCTACAACACTTCATTTGACTCTACTCTCTCCAGGGTAATAAACGCACACATTCCTCCAGTACACTGCGTAGTTCCTCCGTGTAATAATTCATAGAGAGGTGTTGCCGGTCCCTCACGCTATATTTGTGAACGTTCACCACCGCTACGCACCGTTTTTGTTTTTTTGGCCACTGTGAACGTGATGTGGCGTTCTGTGTACTAACTGAACGCTACCTATCATTCTTTAAAGTGACTGAACGTTACTTATCATTCTTTACACTGACAACGTTACTTATCATTCTACATATATTGGTCGAAATGATAATGATTATTAAACAAGATTGGTCACTCAAGTTTAACGGGTCATTTATACGTGAAATTCCTCGACATTTTAGGGATTACGTGGAATTCCTGAACCTCTTTATAAAGGTTTCAATGCTACATTCTCTACCTCATAACCTCCATATAAGGTATCGTATCCCCTTCAATATGATCCCTTGAAGTAATTGATGGTGGCTAATGGGGCAGGTAAGAGGGGGGGAGGGGAGGTGGCCGCTTCTGTGGACGTGATTGTTGCATAGTTGTTCAGGTTTGTTGGTTGAGCAATTGACAAAGTTTGGGCTGTGTTGTGATTACCTCGTGTGTGTGGGTGTGTGTCTGTGTGTAAAATAATAATAATAATAATAATGATAATAATAAACGGTTTATTAATAGAGTTGCAGCCGGTGGCTGAAAATATACACTTACATTTGATATAGACATAATGATATAATATGCATTGAATACATTTACAGGGCTGTACAGTACATAAATCAGGAGTTGTTTATTATTTTAACAATAGATGGGATGATGCTGTTCTTATATCTATCGGTGCGGGCTCTTATGGGCTGAATTTTGTTGTAGTGGCGGACTGCGCGAGGTGGGTGGGGGGCTGCCTGTGGCAGGAGGTGGCGATAACGAGGGTGGTGCAATAGCTGGCTGCCAAACCTTTCCAGTGCTTGGTGGTGGAGGTCACTGAGGGATGGCATTTCCAGGGTGGAGAGAGCGTTGGTTTAGCCGGAGTAGTCAGCGCCGAGCATGATTCTGCAGGCCCTTTTCTGTGTGTCTGTGTGTCGATAAAGTTTTCTCTACGTGACATTTACATTTGAAACTGTTCTTATTATATGGTAGTGTCAGTGTTGCCAACCTTACATATTCCATCAGTGTTGCCAGTACCTAAACTTAATATTGAGAGAGAGAGAAAAAATATGGCTAGGTGAAATTAACAAAAATAATAACAATAACATAACTTTAGAAATAACATGTAAATAATTATAGATGAAAATTACATTTTAAAAGCATTAGAAAAAAAGGTAAAAATATAAATAGCAAAAATAAAAGTAGAAAATTAACCTGCAATGAGAGATGATTTGTGGTGATGACCCAACAGGTGAAAGTCGACTACCACCTACAGGAACTAATTAACCTGTCCAGATCACCTGAAGATTAGACCCTAAGCTTATTTTCACCTGATGATTAAACACCCTACATAACTCTCTCTACCTTGAGTTTGTTTGGGGGGGGGGTGGTTAGATTAAGTTATGTTAGGTTAGGTTAGGGTCGTTAATAATAAGGTGAACTAAGCTGGGGTGGCTAATCTTCAGGTAATCACACGAACGAGAAACTAAACCACAAGATAAACAATCAAGCAAGATCATAAAATAACCAATAAATAAATTAAGTAAAGAAAACATTAAATAACCAAGAAATTAATAACTAAACACACACGAAAATCACAAAATATACAGATAATCGTGTAAATAAAAAAAAAATAAATATAATTAAAAAAAAACGATTAAACTCCCAAAAAGATTCAATAGGTGATAGAAAATTGATGAATAGGGTACGAATGAATAGGTGAGAAACAGGTGATTAACTTGTAGTCATTAATTAACCTGCCGCCTCAAGAGTAACGAACGAGTCTGCCTGTCTGTACATCCCGGGGGGGCCAGGTGTCTTCCATAGCTGCTGTACACTTGTGACCTCTACAGCTATATTGGGTTAGTGATTTTGGGATAAGTTTTTAAGGTCCCGGATTTTGTGATTAGTTAAAGGGACCCGGATTTTGGGATCAGATTTTAGGGTCCCGGATTTAGGGGATAAGTTTTTCGGTCCCGGATTTTGGGGTAAGATTTAGTTGTCCCCGATTTTTTAGATAAGTTTTAGGGATCCGGATTTAGTTTAGTTTCAGGATAGTTCACCTGAAATCACGCCCTCTGAAATTTGTAAATGCCACCCCAGACGAACGAGCGCTCGTCTAAGGCCAACCGTGGCGATCTTTTATGCCAAGACTCTTTGTGTCGGATGAAGGGTATATGAGGTGTCTGTCTATCTGTCTGTCTGTCTGTCTGTCTGTCTACATACCATTTGTATCATGTTTAAGTGCACGTACATGATGTGTACACTAAGGCATCTTTGTGATCTTTGTGCACGTATATGTATGTGCGTCTTCTTTGTTGAGTCATGTGTACGTTTAAGTACACATGCTCTATATATGTGTGTGTGTGTGTGTGTGTGTGTGTGTGTGTGTGTGTGTGTATACATGGCGTGTTCTTTGTGTATCGTGTGTGCGTGTGTACATGTCGTGTCCTCTGATGTATAATGTACATGTATTTTGTGTGTATGTATGTGTGCGTATCTTTTGTTGTACCATGAGTGCGTGTCACTTTAGTGTATCAAGTGTGTGTGTACAAATACGCATGTGTACATCTTCTTTGTGCGTGTGTGTTTGTGTGTGTATGTGTCATCAAGTTGCTTTGATGTATCGCCTCTGCACGCACCTTCCTTCACTTTCCTCTAATTTACGAGGTGTGTGCGTGCGTCTGTCTCCTCTCTGCATTGGCTGAGTGTGCTAAAGTGTGTGTGTGTGTGTGTGTGTGTGTGTTCTCGTACATCACCAAACACACAACTTTTATTTCTCCTTGTTTGTTCATCAATGTTTTTATTTATCTATCGAATGTTATGGTCCTGAGGTCTTTAAGTCGCTGTTTATGAAATTAATAAAGCTGACGATACCGTGTGGATGGTGGAGGAGGTCTACACGTTGCCTGATAACTGAGGTTGCTTGGCGCCTCCAGTGTCCTCATAACCCCAGTCAAACACAAACTACGCATATTAGGCTGAGTATTGAAGGTAATGGACAGGGATTGTTAACTCGTTTAAGGATTGTCGGCCCGTTGACTCGAGCACTGGTGACACATAAGTGGTCTTCCAGTCGGCTGGGTATATTTCTTGTCTCAGAGAAATATTGATAATTGGACAAAAGGCTTGGCTAGTTCCAGGGAAAACTCCTTGTAGACTGTAGAGCTTCATCCTGAGTTTGTGTAATAGTCTTGCTGCTTAAAATTCTTGCACTAAGTCAGTGGGTAAGGGGCTGGTATAGGCACTGGCAGTGTTGAGCATGAGAGCGTCTGGATTACTGTATAGTTTCAAATGAGATTAACGTTACGATATCGGAAATTTAACGACTTAAGGATACCTAACCTAACCTAACCTCACCTAACCTAACCTCACCTCACCTAACCTAACCTAACCTAACCTTCCTGAATGTAACCTAACCCAATTTAACATAACCTAACGACTAGGGAGGATACGTAATCTAACTTAAACTACAGTACTTGACCTCTAGGATGAGAACATTTCAATATTATAACTTGTAAATTTTATGTGGGAAGGAATGTTCGTGTGTGTGTGTGTTATACTCATTGTTTATTCATGTGTACATATATACAGGTATGTATGTATGTATGTATGTATGTATGTATGTATGAATGACTACCAAGCTTGTGTCGGTATATCGTGTGTATTTGTGTGTTTGTGTGTGTATAACTTCATAATCTACACAGACTGTATATGTGTATAGTTAACTCCGTGTATACTGTAGGTACGTGTGTCTGGCCTCCACATATGTGTCGGTGTATCCTATGTGCGTGTGTGCGCATGCTAAGCCCCTTTTATTGTTATGTACACACATGTCTGCTTCATAACCCCCCCCAGCTTAATGTTGTGTGTGCGTGCGGGTCTCCACTGAGCCCTCCTTTGTGTATTGGCTGTGCGTGTGTGTGTGTATATACTTTGGCTCGTTCTGTGTGTGTGTGTGTGTGGGTGTGTGTGTGTGTGTGTGTGTATGTATGTGTGTGTGTGTGTGTAAACTTGCCTTCGTTCTGTGTGTGTGTTTGGTCGGGAGATGTAACAGAAGTGTGTGTGTGTGTGTGTGTGTGTGTGTGTGTGTGTGTGTGTGTGTGCAGCAGAACTTCACAAGGTCACTACAGTGTTGTGAAGGTAACACATTAACCCACTTGTGTTAGTTCATTAAACGTGTAAGTGAAGAGCGGCACAGGATAGCAGGCAGTGAGTGAGTGAGCGAGACAGGGAAGGTGTAGCTGTAAGGGAGGTGTAGGTGTAAGGGAGGTGTAGTTGTAGGGGAGGTGTAGGTGTAGGGAAGGTGTAGGTGTAAGGGAGGTGTAGTTGTAGGGGAGGTGTAGGTGTAGGGGAGGTGTAGGTGTAGGGGAGGTGTAGGTGTAGGGGAGGTGTAGGTGTAAGGGAGGTGTAGGTGTAGGGGAGGTGTAGTTGTAGGGGAGGTGTAGGTGTAGGGAAGGTGTAGGTGTAAGGGAGGTACTCACAGCCTGGCCTCCCTCTCATCCTTTATGACTCATCAATGGAGGTTTTATGGTGGTGGATATGAGGGGTGTTGGCCCCGCATCATATTGGTCCCCCATCACCCCTTCTCATGGCCTCATCACCCCTTCTCATGGTCCCATCGCCCTTTCCCATGGTCCCATCACCCCTTCTCATGGTTCCATCATCCCTCCCCTCACACTGACCCCATCACTCCTCCCCTCACACTGGCCCCATCACCCCTCCCCTCACACCGAGATATTGTCACCTTTATTGCTCCAACTAAAAGCTATAGAATGTGCCTCCTAGCTGGGGCCCTTTCTTATAACTTTCTTTGGCTCTGTTACCTCTGATATTAAACTTTATCCTAGGAAGGTAATAATAATAATAACAATAATAATAATAATAATAATAATAATAATAATAATAATAATAATAACCGGCATAATAAAAAAGAATAATACTAACCGTAAAAATAAAAAATAAATATTAATGGTAATAATATCAACAACATCAGCATTTGTTTTTTTTTAGTAATTGTTGTCTCAGGCGATAAAATATCGTTCCAAAACTTGAGTGTACACTGTGTGAACCTGCAGGTGTTGTGGTATATTGGGAAAGGGCTTAGAAGGGTTGAGTACGGTGTGGTAATTACTGTACCGCCTCACAGGTGTGCAAGTTATTTGTAAGGTTCGTCAAGGTGATGGTGGGCTACTTGTGAACTCACCGTCCCACCTTTAATGACTTGTGTTAAGAACATAAGAATGGAGGAAACTGCAGCGGGCCTATTGACCCATACTGGGCAGTCCCGTTTACACCCAACCCCTATTGCTCATATAAGCATCCAACCTATGTTTGAAGCTATTTAGAGTATTCGAGTTAATGATGATATTTGGTAACTTGTTCCATTCATCCACTACTCTGTTTCCAAACCAGTGTTTTTTCCTATTTCACGCCTAAATCTAAATTTGTCTAATTTAAAACCATTGTTACGAGTTCGCTCCTGGTTGGATAGTTTGAGTACCTTTGTAATGTCCCCTTTGTTTAGCCCTGCCTTCCACTTATACACCTCTATCAGGTCGCCCCTCGCTCTATGTCTCTCGAGGGAGTGCAAATTAAGATGCTTTAGCCTGTCTCTATACTCAAGGTTCCTAATGCCCGGGATTAGTCTTGTCATTCTCCTCTGAATTCTTTCCAAGGATTCTATATCCATTCTGTAATACGGTGACCAGAACTGAACTGCGTAATCCAGGTGTGGTCTCACAAGAGCAAGATACAGTTTTAGGATGACCTCGCTAGTCTTGTAACTAACACTCCTTTGTATGAACCCAAGTACTTTATTAGCTTTGTTACGAGCAAAACCACATTGTTTTACTTGGCTTAAGGTTCCTACTTATCATTACTCCTAAATCTCTCTCGCAGTTGGATTTCTCTGTGGCATCGTTGTTCATCTGGTATCTGGTTTCCCTGTTTACATCTCCTATACTGAGTACTTTACATTTGTCCACGTTGAATTTCATCTGCCATTTTTCAGACCATTCGAAAAATTTGTTTAGAACTTCCTGTAGTTTTGTGGAGTCCTCGTCAGATTTAATAACACGTCCTATTTTAGTGTCATCAGCAAATTTGCGTATGTTGCTGTCAATGCCGATATCTATGTCGTTTATGTATAAAATAGATAATAATGGTCCAAGTACTGAGCCTTGGGGAACTCCACTTGTGACGTTGCTCCAAAGGGACATAGTGCCATTAATGCTCACTCTCTGTTTCCTGTCCTGTAACCACGCCCTAATCCATGATGCCATGTGCTTCTACCTTTCTAATTAGTCTTTCGTTGGGGACTCTGACGAAGGCTTTGCTAAAGTCGAGATATACCACATCATAATTGTGCCCCTCGTCCACCGATTCGAAAACTGATGAAAAAAATGTCAATAGATTAGCTAGACATGAACGTCCGCTTTGTTGTTATTATTCTTGCCCTTATTTTGTTTTGTTTTTCTTCTTTTTGTTGTTGTTTTGTTTCTTCTTCTTTCGTCTTTCTTCCTGTCTCCTACCCCCCCCTACCCCCCCCCCCACCCCCACACACTATCAAGCCGACTTTGTACCCCTTGCTTGGACCCCCTTAGGGCATTGTGTTCAAACCTGTGACGACCAACTGCTCATAACAGTCAAACATACTGTACTGACGGATCACCTGAAGATTAAACACCACCTTCTTATTTCACCTGATTATTTAACACGTAAACGCGACCTGGAGGGATTAGGTTAGGTTAGGTAAGGTGAAGTTAAGTGTAGTTGGTTAAGTTAGGTCATGCTGTTAGGTTAGGTTAGGTTGGGTCATGCTGTTAGGTTAGGTTAGGATAGGTTGGGTCATGCTGTTAGGTTAGGTTAGGATAGGTTGGGTCATGCTGTTACGTTAGGATAGGTTGGGTCATGCTGTTAGGTTAGCCAAGGTTAGCGTATGTTAGATTAGGTAAGGAAATTTAGGTTAGTTTAAGTTAGGTTAGGCTAGATAGGTTAATTTGTTAGGCTATGTTAGATTAGGTTTACGTTAAGGTGGTTAATTTTAAGGTGAAATAACTGGGGGGTTAATCTTCATGTGATCCAGGTGTTCTTAAGGTCGACTGAACAAGGAGTAGATAGCTCTGATGGCCGTGTTGTGGGTGTTAAGGTGACAGGTGTTGTGAGTGTTGAGGTGACAGGTGTTGTGAGTGTTGAGGTGACAGGTGTTGTGAGTGTTGAGGTGACAGGTGTTGTGAGTGTTGAGGTGACAGGTGTTGTGAAGGTGTGATAAAATATTTCATCAATGCAGTAATTAGTCTTTCTTCTATATTTAATCACCTCACTAAGAGTATACGTAAGTTTATAGTTGTATTACTCTTATAAATGTAACTATTATGTATTTTTTTTATTTGTTTGTCAAGGTAAGTACTGTAAGGTTACATTATTATTATATTTATTATTATTATTATTATTTTTATTATTATTATTATTATTATTATTTATTATTGTTATTATTATTATTATTTATTATTGTTATTATTATTATTATCTTTTTTATTTTTTCTTGTTTCTGTTGTGTCATCTCTCAACTCCTGAGGACACTATATAACACATGCTATTTACCGCCACAAACGAGTCTAATGGAGCAAGCAAAGTGGTGCATTGTGGCGGTGGTGAGGAGGAGGGGGGGGGGGGGGCAGCACTACCGTCACCATTATGTTGTTTGGACTATGATAATGAGGTGAGACACGGCTTATACCACAACAGAGTGATGATGACCTTGAGTGACACACGGGGTTACTGCACTATCCTTGCTGACATACTTCACCATGTGTGTTTACAGTATAGCCCGCCGCTGTATATTACTTTCTACACTTAACCTATCTTGTTTTGTTGTGTATTTTACGTATGTGTTTTGTAGTTCAGTAGTTTAGTAATTAGTACAGTATCCATGATTTTGGATCTAAATGATGGATAACCTTTGTCTCAAGACGTGAGGGAGGGTCTTATTTTTAGTGATTGTTGTGGAGTCAGTTTTTAAAGGTGAATGAATCTGTTGTTTGTTTTACTTATGACACAGAGGAGAAGTGATCAAAATTACATGTGACTTTATTTCATGTACGAGTTATTAGATAATATATGTTGATAAGAAGATGCTAATTTGTGTGTACTGTTATTAATCTTTTCACTTATACATAAATTATTAATTGCAACGTGTGTGTATTGAATAAGGTCAAGGTAGGTCAAAGTATATAATGGTGTGTAGTGACCTTGTACTATTATCATCTCGTATGTTACCTGTTGTTATTGAATGAATGAAATTAAATCAAAGAGTTGTTAGTTGGTGTTATCTTTTTTCCCCATTTTCTCCTCTTATTTCTATTCTAATATATTTTCTTATTTTTATTTCACTCTTTCATTTCTTCTCATCTATGTACTTCTTATTATTCAGAACCTCTCTCTCTCTCTCTCTCTCTCTCTCTCTCTCTCTCTCGTTCGTCTCTTAAGTAAGGGTTCCCGGGTTCGATCCCCTGGCAGGGTATTTCAGTACTATGGGCAAGTTTCTTTACGCCATTTGCCTCTTTTCTCCCCAGCAGTAATTAGGAACCTAAATGTCCGGTCTTCTTGGAATATTCTTTGATACTGGGTCATACAGCTGCTTAGGTTAGGTTAGGTTAGGTTAGGTTAGGTTAGGTTAGCTTAGCTTAGGTTGTTATGGTGGCGACAGCTCTTGCACCTTAATCAAATTCACGCTTTGTTGACTCTTGGGCCAACCAGACGCCAACACGAAGGGCAACAACCATTATCATTATTGTGTGGGTGGGTGAGAGATTGTGTGTGTGTTGGGGGACAGAGTGCATGTGGGCCAGCATTAGTTTCTGCATGCTGAGTGGGCGTATCTGTTAGCCGGGTGTGTGCATGACCTGTGTGCATGACGAGTGGGCGTTTGTACATGGTGTGTGTGTGTGTGTGTGTTGAACGTGCGTGTTGTGAACGTGCGTGTGTGGTGAACGTGCGTATCCCCTGATGAAAGTGCGTGTGCGTTCGTATAATGATCGTGTCTAATCGTTGTACGTTTATCTGTATAGAGGCCATGAGCTCTTCAATCACGTACATGAGTGTATATGTGACTGTAAATTGTAAGTGTGTATGACTGTATGTAGTGCATATGTGACTAAATTGTGAGTGTGTATGACTGTACGTAGTGTATATGTGACTAAATTGTGAGTGTGTATGCGACTGTTGTAAATGTGTGTGACTAAAGTTGTGTTGACTGAGATTTTAATAATAATAATAATAATAATAATAATAATAATAATAATAATAATAATAATAATAATCATAATAGGAAAATTTTCTTACTGGGAATAATAGACGTAACTATATAAACTGTATTACGAGTATGACATTAAGTTCAATATGACAGTAACTACTCTTATGAGACTATAATATTGAGGATATAACAAACAGTAAATAAATTAAACTTCTTTCAAACTTTGTGTAAATAACTGACGACTAATTAAACTTTTGTGAAACTTGGTGTAAATAAATGAAACTTAAGAAACGTACCATAATCTACATTCAGTGACTTATTTAAATACATATGATGGACACTCACTTGTTATAGGTCTTTCTTATGTATGATTGTTATGTGAGAGGTATATAGTTGACCTCTGACATCTTTTAGTGTTCAGTCCTCGTGTGTGTGTGTGGGGGGGGGGGGGGGGCGTGAAGTGATGTCTGGTATATGTGTACATGAGGAACCGTGTGTACGTGGGTTAAGGTGTGGACGTGTTTGTGAGTGTGTGTGGTACCGTGTGCGGGTGAGATGGCGTGTGGGAGTAGGATGGTGTGAGATGTCATGTGTGCGTGGGTTGTTGTGTGTGCGTGGGTTGGCGTGTGTGCGTGGATTGGCGTGTGTGAGTGGGTTGGCGTGTGTGCGTGGGTTGACGTGTGTGCGTGAGTTGGCGTGTGTGCGTGGGTTGACGTGTGTGCGTGGGTTGACGTGTGGACTTAGGGTAGCGGTTGGGGGTGGGGTGACGTGTGGGCATAGTGGTATGTGGGCTTAGGGTGGCACAATCGAGCTTGGGTGGTATGTGGGCCTTATTGGCGTGTGGGCGTGGGGTGGCGTGTGGGCATGGGGTGGCGTGTGGGCGTGTCATTCATCAGTGAGTCAGATTGATGGTGAGGAGTCCCACACCTTGATTACCTCTGGCCACAACCAGCCTCTGCCACCATCACCGTCACGATACCTAACTGCCACCATCACCACCGTCACGATACCTAACTGTCACCGTCACCACCGTCACGATACCTAACTGTCACCACCACCACCTACACCACCACCATCTACACCACCACCACCACCTACACCACCTACACCACCACCACCTACACCCCTACCACCTACACCACCACCACCATCTACACCCCTACCACCTACACCACCACCTACACCCCACCACCTTCACCACCACCTACACCACCTTTACCACCACCTTCATCACCACCACCTTCACTTACACCACCACCTATAACTCCACCACCTACACCACCATCACCACCACCCACCTACACCCATTACTGGTAGGAGCGCCAACAGGCAGTACAGTACGACGGAGAGAGAGAGAGAGAGAGAGAGAGAGAGAGAGAGAGAGAGAGAGAGAGAGAGATCCACAGAATTGGACTGAGAATCGGCCAACGTTTGCGAATTTCCGTCAAACACCAGCATGACGGCTACTGCTGGGGGAAGGGGGTGCCTGGGTCCTCACTACTGTTACTCCTGCTGGGGGAAGGGGGTGCCTGGGTCCTCACTACTGTTACTCCTACTGGGGGTAGACGTGGCCGGGTCCTCACTACTGTTACTCCTGCTGGGGGTATACGTGGCCGGGTCCTCACTACTGTTACTCCTGCTGGGGGTATACGTGGCCGGGTCCTCACTACTGTTACTCCTGCTGGGGGTATACGTGGCCGGGTCCTCACTACTGTTACTCCTGCTGGGGGTATACGTGGCCGGGTCCTCACTACTGTTACTCCTGCTAGGGGGGACGTGGCCGGGTCCTCACTACTGCCGCTGCCTCTGACCGCGTGGTGGTGCCTGAGGCGTTTGGGATTGTTGACACTGTGTGATGGTTTTTACTTCTGCCGCGACTGTGTAATTTCTTCAGTGATGATGTTGCTGTTATTGCTGTTCTTGTTGTTGTTCTTGTTTTGTTGTTCCTGTGGTTGATGTCCCCTTTGTTGATGTTCTGTTGTTGTTGATGCTCCGGGGTGGGGGAGTGTACCGGTGTTGAGGGCGGCAGGTGGTGGGAGTGTACCAGTGTTGGAGGCAGCAGGTGGGGGGAGTGTACCAGTGTTGGGGGCAGCAGGTGGGGGAGAGTACCGGTGTTGGGGGCAGCAGGTGGGGGGAATGTACCAGTGTTGGGGGCAGCAGGTGGGGGGAATGTACCAGTGTTGGGGGCAGCAGGTGGGGGAGAATACCGGTGTTGGGGGAGGCTGGTTGGTAGGGGGGATACATGCTTGGACTAGCCGGTACACGTGACTACCTGTGTTTACGTCTGGTGGAGGCGGCGCATCACGTCGTGTTGTGGTCCGGCCAGTCACTTTGTTTGCGTTCGTGTAATGAATCCGTGCGAGACAGATCCACACTGGTAGGAGCTCTGCCTGACGCGTAAGAAAACCTGCTATTGTTTAAAAAAATGAAGAAAAATAGAAAAACAACAATAATAATTAGTGCAAGGAAAAGACTGACGAAGAAAAAGAAAAACAGGAGACAAAAACGAAGATAAAGAAGAAGAAGAAGAAGAAGAAAAAGAAGAAGAAGAAGAACGGTACTGGAAGGTCGTAGTGAATCGTACAATCGTTGTTCAAGTGGGACAGATTGTCAATAAACACCACCTGAATTGTCTCCAGGTGAATTTTACCATCATTCAGTAGTTTAGGTGGTGTCAGACAAGAGCCAGTCGCTTAGAGGAAGAAATGACCCGGAAACTGTAGGTCTCATAACAAATCTGGCCTTCAGGTGTGTTGGTCACGCACAGGTGTTAATGAAATGGCCCTTGTGACCACCCTGTCTCTAGAGGTCAGTTTACCTTGCGACGACCCCCGCCATGAGCCACCATCTGTTGCCCCCCCTCCTCGTGTGTGTCTTTTTCCTACTCTGTCATGCAACCCCTCCCTCACCCCTCACCTCCATCTCACCTCCTCATCCCCCTCACCTCCTCTCACCACCCCTTCACCTCCCCTCACCACCCCTTCACCTCCCCTCACCACCCCCTCACCACCCCCTCACCTTCCCCCGTCTTTTTTTAGGGGGTGCGGGAGATGGGGAGGAGTTGGATCACGTGAGGGGGACAGGTAAAAGTGACAGCCCCGCCCCTATTCACCTGGCGATCAATCCTGCGTGTCAGTTTAATTTGCAAGAGGTGGTTTGAATCCTCCTCCTCCTCCTCTCGTCCCTTCCATTCACTCCTCTTTCCCTTCCCAGCTCCTCTTCTTCCCTTCCTTTACCCTCCTCTCTCTCTTCCCTACCCTACTTGCCTTCCTTTCCCTTCCATTCTTTCTCTCTTCCCCATTCCTTCCCTACCATTCCCCGTCTTCTTTTTCTATTATTCTCCTTCTGTTCCCTTCTTTCCCCTCCTTATTTCCACCCCTCCCTCCCCTCATTCTTTCCTTCCCTTCCCCTTGTTTTTCCCCTCACTACCAGATCGTTTCCTCCAGTGACCTATTCCACCCTTATTTTTACCTTTGTTACCCGACCTCTTCCCACGTTCCTTTTCCCCCTCCCCATGTTCCTTCTCCCCCTCCCCATGTTCCTGGCACCTTACCCCCATGTTCCCCCTCCCTCCCCATGTTCCTGGCACCTCACCCCCATGTTCCTTCTTCCCCTCCCCATGTTCCTGGCACCTCACCCCCATATTCCTTCTCCCCCTCCCCATGTTCCTGGCACCTCACCCCCATGTTCCTTCTTCCCCTCCCCATGTTCCTGGCACCTCACCCCCATATTCCTTCTCCCCCTCCCCATGTTCCTGGCACCTCACCCCCATGATTCCCCCCCCTCCCCATGTTCCTGGCACCTCACCCCCATGTTCCTCCCCCTCCCCATGTTCCTGGCACCTCACCCCCATGTTCCTTCTCCCCCCTCCCCATGTTCCGTCTCCCCCTCCCCATGTCCCTGGCACCTAACCCCATGTTCCTTCTCCCCCTCCCCATGTTCCTGGCACCTCACCCCCATGTTCCTTCTCCCCCCTCCCCATGTTCCGTCTCCCCCTCCCCATGTCCCTGGCACCTCACCCCATGTTCCCCCCCCTCCCCATGTCCCTGGCACCTAACCTGGCACCTCACATCTGGCACTGTATTGTTTGTCATAAATTACATCCCTTGTCCTTTAACACACCGCCTCCCGACCCCTTAACCATTAGTTTTCTCCATTTCCTCCCCTAGTAACTTACCATCCAGTTTTTTACACCCCTTATTAACCCCCCCCCCCCCTTCACTTCTCCACAGGTCTCCCCTAGTCTCGCCCACCTCACCCCTCAATCACCTCATCCCCACCCCCCTCCGCTTCCCAACCAGCTGCTACTTTCCGCTGGTTTATTTCCACTCGTTACTTCAACCACCGGATAAAAACATCAGTTTTATACCGTGTCGACCGTGATGTGTCGACCGTAACGTGACGTGACGCTCCGATGATTGTGCAAGACTTCCTCACTTCCTGTGTGTCGCTGCATCATCCCCTCGTCACGTGAAAGCGTTACAGCTGTTACGACCCACTGGCAGAACTACGCCGTGTGATGCAGGAAGACGCGCTGTCCATCCCTGTGTCAATACCTCCGTGTGTACGTGTCTCCATTAGCCCGTGTGTTCTCTCTTCCGTGTGCTCGTGCGTCTGTGTGTCCTCTCTTCCGTGTGCTCGTGCGTCTGTGTGTTCTCTCTTCCGTGTGCTCGTTCGTCTATGTGTCCTCTCTTCCGTGTGCTCGTGCGTCTATGTGTCCTCTCTTCCGTGTGCTCGTGCGTCTATGTGTCCTCTCTTCCGTGTGCTCGTGCGTCTGTGTGTTCTCTCTTCCGTGTGCTCGTGCGTCTATGTGTCCTCTCTTCCGTGTGCTCGTGCGTCTGTGTGTTCTCTCTTCCGTGTGCTCGTGCGTCTGTGTGTTCTCTCTTCCGTGTGCTCGTGCGTCTGTGTGTCCTCTCTCCCGTGTGCTCGTGCGTCTGTGCGTCCTCTCTTCCGTGTGCTCGTGCGTCTGTGTGTTCTCTCTTCCGTGTGCTCGTGCGTCTGTGCGTCCTCTCTTCCGTGTGCTCGTGCGTCTGTGCGTCCTCTCTTCCGTGTGCTCGTGCGTCTGTGTGTTCCCTCTTCCGTGTGCTCGTGCGTCTGTGTGTTCCCTCTTCCGTGTGCTCGTGCGTCTGTGTGTTCTCTCTTCCGTGTGCTCGTGCGTCTGTGTGTTCTCTCTTCCGTGTGCTCGTGCGTTTGTGTGTTCTCTCTTCCGTGTGCTCGTGCGTCTGTGTGTCCTCTCTTCCGTGTGCTCGTGCGTTTGTGTGTTCTCTCTTCCGTGTGCTCGTGCGTCTGTGTGTTCTCTCTTCCGTGTGCTCGTGCGTCTGTGTGCCCTCTCTTCCGTGTGCTCGTGCGTCTGTGTGTCCTCTCTTCCGTGTGCTCGTGCGTCTGTGTGTTCTCTCTTCCGTGTGCTCGTGCGTCTGTCCATGCATCACTCCGTCTTAGCCTCCAGGAGTGTTGAACATGATAAGTCGATGAAATATTAATGGCTTTTAACCCATCTGAGGTTGAGTAGTGGACGTCTCACAGGAAGATCTGAGAGGGCGGGGGGAGTTAGCTACCCTTACTAATGACGTTGTTCGTTGTAAGACTTTAATTACATAGACAAGATATTGTTATTTCACAATTAATGAATGATTTTTTAAATGTGACGTCAATTTCTTGTACATTCAATCTTTTATGGGTCATTACCTTTGATATTTTATTTTTGTCTTTTGCTTTTTGGGAGTTTTAGTTTTTTTTGTCTTTATTTATTTAGTTTTGTGTTAATGAATGTTCTTTAAGTAACCTCGTCGTCTTGAAGGAACTCTCATGGACTCCTCTTCCTATTTTTTTCTTTTTCCTTCTCTTCACCTTCTTCCTATTCCTCCTCTCCCTCCTCCTCAGCCTCCCTCTTCCCATGATATGTGGTGCTGTAGTGAATTACTCCTTCCTCCTTCACACACCCTCCCTTCCTCCATCCATTCCTCCCTCATTCTTCTTACCCTGTCTTCCTCCCTCCCTAACCCATGGGATATGACTTTTACTTGATGTATACCTCCGTCCTTCCCTTTCTCCCTCCTTCCCTTTCTCTTTTCATCCCTTTTTCTCTTCCTCTACTACAACTGAAACTCTCTCTCTCTCTCTCTCTCTCTCTCTCTCTCTCTCTCTCTCTCTCTCTCTCTCTCTCTCTCTCTCTCTCTCTCTCTCTCTCTCTCATATGAACTTGCCTTAAACCATTCCTGCCCCCCGAAAACCATTACCCTGATGACCCTCCCCACCCCCCCACCAACCTGTCTTATCCTAAAGTCATTCCATTAGTGACGGGGAAGGGAGAGAAAGATGGGTCTGGGGGAGGTATTTTCTGGGGAGGTACACCCTGGGGATGTAGGTTCGGGGGGGGGGGTAGATTGTGGTGGAACAGGCCCTGGTGGAGGGGGTCCTGTGGAAGCGGGTCCTGTGGGAGGGGGTGCTGGGGTGAGTAAGTCCTGGTGAGGGAGTCCTTGGGGAGGTGGTGGGGCGGGAGAATCTAGGGAGTTCCTGGGGGAGTGGAGTGAGTTCTAGGGAGGTGGGTTGAGGGGAGGGGGGCGGTTACTGGGGGTTTAGGGGAGACTATCATAAACCCGTCTTGTAATGTGGTTAATAAAACACAAAAATGGAGGACTTGCCTAGAACGGAAGCACGCGAATGTGGCCGCGACACGCCACGATGGTCGGCCTCACGCACGCCACACCACGCCACGCACCGCCACGCACCCAGTCGTGTGACACACACCCCACGCACTCCCTTTTATGTGCCACCGCGCGCTCCCTCCCGTGCCATGACACACACACACGGATACAGTGACATGCACGCACGCTCTGACACACACACACACACAGTCACACTGACGCCCACGTATGCTAAGTTGACGATAACATACACTGACTGACACACACATGTACACACTGTATAAGAGCATGCTCTGTCAACTCTCATACTCTCCCTCCGACACACATACACACACACACACACACACACTCACATACACACACACACACACACATACACACACACACACACACACACACACACACACACACACACACACACACACACACCAGACCCTTGGGCACCACCACGTCATTGCCCATCACACACACAACCATGAGCTGAGGAGACATAGTGTGTAAAGGAACTAGTTAGCTGGAAATTGATCGCGAATGGTCTGAACTGAGAACTGTGACATCATTTTAGGTTGGTCAGGACAGGTCAGGAGAGGTCAGTATGACAGTAGGATACATTAACCCCTTTAGAACGATGCCACCCCCTTCCCCCTCTAGAGTACAAGGAAAGTGAATTTTAACCTCTGAGTGCGATAACAACCTCACAATCTTCGTGAGTACAAAGAGGACAATGACTTAAAGATCTCGGGTACAATGAATTTATATATTTACCTCTTGAGTACGATGACTTGGGCTTACAATATTATTGAGTACGATAACTTAACTTGCTTTAATTCTCATGAGGACGATGACTAATCCATCACGTACAACGAATTGTTATCTTTACGTCTTGAGTACAATGAGTTAATACCTTTACCTCTTGAGTACGATGATCTTAACCCCTTGAGTACGACGTACAGTAATTACCTGATATGTTCGATGACCTTATTCCCAAGAGTAATTTAACGCTGTACTCAAGAGGTTAAGGCAGTACTCAAGAGGTTAAGACAGCACTCAAGAGGTTAAGACAGCACTCAAGAGGTTAAGACAGCACTCAAGAGGTTAAGACAGCACTCAAGAGGTTAAGACAGCACTCAAGAGGTTAAGACAGCACTCACGAGGTTAAGGCAGTACTCAAGAGGTTAAGACAGCACTCAAGAGGTTAAGACAGCACTCAAGAGGTTAAGACAGCACTCAAGAGGTTAAGACAGCAGTCAAGAGGTTAAGACAGCACTCAAGAGGTTAAGACAGCACTCAAGAGGTTAAGACAGCACTCAAGAGGTTAAGACAGCAGTCAAGAGGTTAAGACAGCAGTCAAGAGGTTAAGACAGCAGTCAAGAGGTTAAGACAGCAGTCAAGAGGTTAAGACAGCAGTCAAGAGGTTAAGACAGCAGTCAAGAGGTTAAGACAGCACTCAAGAGGTTAAGACAGCAGTCAAGAGGTTAAGACAGCAGTCAAGAGGTTAAGACAGCAGTCAAGAGGTTAAGACAGCAGTCAAGAGGTTAAGACAGCACTCAAGAGGTTAAGACAGCAGTCAAGAGGTTAAGACAGCAGTCAAGAGGTTAAGACAGCAGTCAAGAGGTTAAGACAGCACTCAAGAGGTTAAGACAGCAGTCAAGAGGTTAAGACAGCAGTCAAGAGGTTAAGACAGCACTCAAGAGGTTAAGACAGCACTCAAGAGGTTAAGACAGCAGTCAAGAGGTTAAGACAGCACTCAAGAGGTTAAGACAGCAGTCAAGAGGTTAAGACAGCACTCAAGAGGTTAAGACAGCAGTCAAGAGGTTAAGACAGCACTCAAGAGGTTAAGACAGCAGTCAAGAGGTTAAGACAGCACTCAAGAGGTTAAGACAGCATACAAGGGGTTTAAAGCATTGTACTCAAAGGGTTAAAACAATACCCTCGAGGTTAATACATAGTTCTCAAAGGGTTAAAGTCATGAAATTCCCAGAAATGACTAAAAAGAAAATATTGTTGACATTAGCGTAAATTCCTCAACTACTTGGATTTTTTTTTTTAACACAACACTATTCTCGGCAGACGGTACAGGTGAAGGGACAGGTAATAGTCCACTAATGAGACCTAAGTGACACAACCCACAACCTGCACACGATAATAATTGACTTACTGAGAGGTTAGACACGCGGGAGAAAAAATAAATCCAGTGAAAACAAAAGTATATACAAAAATAAATAAATATAAAATATCATAAATACAAAATAGTGAAATAAAATCTTGATATATGAGTTTTTATAAGTACATATTATTGTGTGTGTGTGTGTGCTGGCGGCGAGGAGTAAAATGGACCGATTTGTCAAGTTGTCATCTTTAGGAAAGCCTGATGGTGGCGTGAGATGAGAGAGAGGAGGGTTTAAGACGAGTCCCAGGAACCAACGCATAATATAGACAACATCAATAACAATAAAGGATAAGTCAATGGTATCCTAGGACTTATGACTTGTGGATACGACAGTAATAACCCCATTGAGTACGACGAGAGAGAGAGAGAGAGAGTCCTAAATTCTCAAAGTAAACTCCATTACCTGTGATAATTATTCATGGCTTAATATATCACCTGACACGCTATACCTGGACAAAGGAGACGGGTGCTATTTCTATCTTAAATGACGAATGACCTCCGTGTTTGGTACTGTACGTTGATTTACTCCTTCAAGTTTTTGTCCAAGTATCAGCAACAGTTCCTTCACCACCTGGCGTTACTTTACTCTTCACAGATGGAATAATAACCCGTGGGCTGGCTGTTGTCTCGTTGAGGAATAAACTGTGTCTCATACGGTTGATTTATTCCCACCTTGGTCCTGACAGAGCGGTACGAACACTCACACGACACCATCAACTGTGTGTCAATATGGTGTGAGAGGTGGACAGTCGCTCACTCCGCCCTCTTGACTAAACAAATAACATCTGTGATTTGTTGTGCTAATGGTCTTGTTGCTTTCACCTCTTACCTTCCTGCTGGATTGTGGCGAGGTGATTGTGTTCCTGCATTGTGGCGAGGTGATTGTGTTCCTGTGGCTAAGTGATTGTGTTTTGGACGTCGTCTGATAATGGAATAGTGCCTGTGTGTGTGCGTGCGTGTTAGTGTATGTGTGTGCGTTAGTGTGCGTGTGTTGACGTATAGTAATGATTCTGGTTTTGAGTTTGAGTTGTGAGCGACGGGTGTTACGCACAACACCCAAACAAACTCTTCTGAAAGACAAACATAAACACGAAATTATACTAAAAAATCATAATACTTGGTTGCATTTTCTGGAAGAGAGACTGACTGACTGGCTGACTGACTGACCCACTGAGAGAAAATGTCTTATGTGCCCCGGGCCCTTTCACGCCACATGGTCTTCACTACACCCCCAGTCCTGGCCTGCCATTCACTCTTTAGTGACGCAGCTTTTGACCGATTCTTGGTCATACACACACACACACACACACACGCACACACAATATAGACATAAAAACACATCTACACACTCACACGCATACATACAATAACAGACATAAAAACACACCCACACCCGCACACAGATACTCACACAACAAATACAACACAGATATAAAAACATACACACCCCCACACACACGCACACAGACAATACAGACATAAAAACACACACACACACACACACACACGCACACAGACAGTATAGGCATAAAAGCACACAACCTTTAACACGTGTTGAGTGAAGCAAATATTATACCTGCCTGAGACACAAACCATCCACGTGTTGACTAACGCCTTCCTGTGTGTGTATATACACCTTCACCTGTCTTACTGTGTGTGTGTGTGTGTGTCTCGTTCTTGGTCTCCCCACACCGACTACCTTCAGGAGTAAGTGGTATCAGGGTCATTGAGGATACACACGACTCAGGATCCAAGTTGTGTGTTTATCTAATGAGTTAATCCATAATAACTGCGACTGTTCTTAAAAATATAATCAAGAGTATTTAGTAAGCTTCTTGTGTGTGATTTAACCGCGTCTTCAGGTGAGTGTTGAAGATGGCCTCTGTCATGATCAGTGTACATGTGCTGGTGATTAGAGGTTTTTTTTAAAGAGTCATGTTGGTGTATATAACTCAAGGCTCTGGCATGTTATGAATATGCTGGTGCAGAGATGAATCCCCTACCACCTACACCACACCCCTATATCACCCCACCACTACTATCTCATTCCCACTACCCCCACCACCCCATCACCCCACCCTTAACACCCCATCACCCCACCCCTAACACCCCATCACCCCACCCCTAACACCCCACTCAACCAACCCCCATACACCACCCCTCTTGTGTACATGGTTGAAGGTGGGACTCTCGATGACCTTCCTGAATGAGCTTTACCCTGTACCATAGTCGTGAGGAAACATGCAGTTCACGGTTCTATTACACTTAAAAGCACTATGTAGCTCAAGGTTCTGCCCTGGGCCTGACGAAGGGTGCAGAGTGTCACAAACTCGATGATGCAGCAGGTTGTGTTGTGTCGACCACCTGATGATAGTGCCAGGCAGGTGTAGGGTGCCAACAATAGTAGATCACCAGGTTGTGTTGAATAGTGCCAATATTAATAGGAATTCAGCAGGTTGAGTTGTGCCCAAGGCCAGTTGATAGTGACAGGCAGGTGTATTTGTTAGTACTATTTAGTGGTTCCTACTTTTCACCACCACCCTTCACCCACCTCACCATTACCACTCACCACCACCACTCACTACCACCACATCACCACCACCACCCTTCACCCACCTCACCATTACCACTCACCACCACCACATCACTATCCACCCACCAATCCTCACCACCTAAACCACCCCTGAGTCCCTTAAGTTCAGTTTGGGTTGTTCTGGCCCATTTTTCAGACTTTGAATGTTTGACAATATCATCTCGTCATTTTTTATACTCGTATATTACACATGTACAACCTCACCTACATCTGTTTGTCTTCACAGAACCATCAGTAAAAGCATTTCATTCACTTAATTTAACACTGAAGGTGACTATTCGTAGTGTTTAGTGTTACACATCTCGCCACATTGGTGTGTAATTAATAGGTACATCTAGCCAAGGAGGCGTGACACCAAAGGCTTCATTCAACTTCGAGATCAGTGTCGCTTACGAAGTCATGCCCCAAAGAGTGTTTTGTGGAAAGTTAGCAAAATAGTCGGGATTACTTAGATAGAACATCAACTCAGTTTGAGCTGTAGTTTGGGGACCATTGTTCTTCAAAACATTGTATTAAGTAGAGCTATCCTCTCAGATAGGGAGGGCAGTCCGAGCTCTTTTTTCATGTTTACAGTTCTGGTAGATTTTGGGCATCCTAGGATGATGCGCATGACTTCATTTTGTACTATCTCCAGGCTGTTGAGTTGTTCAAAGGGAATAGTTACAAGATGGAGAGCATGATAGTCAACTATAGATCGAATGAAGTGAAGATAGAAGGTACGAGCATAGGTGATGTAAATTCCATGGCTCTTACCAACAAGGCTTCTGAGAGGTTTAATGCGCTGCAATAGTTTGGCACGAAGGTTGCCGATGGAGTTCATATCATTCTCATTAATTCCAAGATATTTATAAGAGCTACATAGTTCCAAGGGCATGCTGTTAGTGTTAAAGTCAAGAGGCAGAAGGTGAGCAGGACGAGGATTGAGGACCCTCGTCTTGTCAACAGATATTATGAAACCACATTCAATAGTCCTCTGAGCATATGCATCCAGTTAATTCTGAGCTTAGGATGGGTTTCACACTTGGCATCTGCAATAGTGTATTCAATCAGTATTGCGTAATGTTCACTGATTAGATAGTCTGAGATGACCCAAGCCTTGACAATACTATACTATATTGAATCAAGAATCTTCGAGGACATTCTTGCAATCTATCCTAAATTTGCTAGACCACACTATTTTAGTCCTCAAGTATAATATAACACTAACGAATATGACCTATATTACTGTCTCCTTTGGGTATGAACCTCTGTCCTGTGTGGCAGTGAACAGTGATAGCACCCTCAGTGTCAAGCCCATACTGACCTACTGATATGAGGCAAATTATACCTCGATTTTACCAATAAATTTATTAAGCAGGAAACTAAACCTCACCCCCCTTACCACCTCCACCCCCCGTCCACCTAATCACCCCCACTTCCTCTTACCAGCCCCACTTCCCCATACCACCCCCACCCCCCTTACCACTCCTCACCAGCCACACAGTCATGGGTACGGTCCAGGGTTGGTGCGTGCGTGTTGGACCAGCCAGAGTAGTAGGCAAGACTTGGCACTCCTCCAGGTCGTCTCACTCCTGTTGGTCATGATGCTGTCTTAACTACTGGGGGTGGGGGGGGGGACACGGAGGAAGAGGTGAGGGAGGAAGATGAGACGGAGGAATAGGGGCAGGACGGGGAGGGGACGGGATGGGAGAAGGGAGAGGTGAAGAAGAGAGATGAGAAAGGGAAGAGGGAGAGGAAGAGGGGAGGAAGATTGGAAGCGACAGGAGAAAGGGGAAATGAGTGAAATGGGAAGGTGGATGAGGAAGACGAGGGGCAAAAGAGGGCGAGGAGAAGAAAAGAGAGGAGGAGGAGGATGAAGGAGGGAAGGAAGTATAGTTCATCTCACTTCTCTCTTCGCACTTTTGCTTCGCTTATTACAACTGTTACTATGTTTCCTCCTATTTTTATCATCTTTCATCTTTTATTCCTACTTTCCTTCATATTCCTCTCATATTCCCTCTTTTCTTTCATTTTACTCTCACATTCTATCGTCTCTCTCACACAGTTCTTTTTTCTTGTTTCTGCTCTTCTTGTTATTGTTGTTTTTGTTCCTGTTCTTATTTTTTGTTCTTCTTGTTCCTGTACCTATTCTTGTTGTTCTGTTCTTCTTGTCGTTGTTTTTTTATGTTTTTGATGTTTTTTTGTCTCTTTCTCATGGACGTCCTCCTCCTCCTCCTCCTCCTCCTCCTCCTCACAACACTATTTTTCCTGCTTCACATTTTCTATATTGTCATTAGGGTAATGGTTGCCTGCCTTGGTGCTCTCTCTCTCTCTCTCTCTCTCTCTCTCTCTCTCTCTCTCTCTCTCTCTCTCTCGTGTCACCACTTCACACCTGTGTGACTCACTGGTTCCTTTTACCTTCATTTAATTGCAGTATCAGGTGTGTGTGTGTGTGTGTGTGTGTGTGTGTGTGTGTGTGTGTGTGAGGGAGACGGTAAGGGAGGGAGGGAGGTAGTTAATGCAAGGGAGGAAGAGGGGAAAGAGAGACAAAATGGAAGAAAAGGGAGGTGAGGATTAAGATTAGAAGGGAATGGAAGAGGTGGGCTATGAGGAGGAGGAGAGTGTTGGCGGAGGGTGGATAAGTAACACGGAATAATCCGTAATAGACACATAACAGACACCCACTAATTAGTAACTAACACTCACTAATTAGTAACTGACACCCACTAATCCGGAACTAACACCCAATAATCCGGAACTAACACTCACTAATCCGGAAGTAACCCTGAATAATCCATAACTGACCTACACTACACCAATCCTTATGTAAAGTGTAAAGGAATGAGTCACCAAGGCCAGCGACCTTCATCACAAAGGAACCATGAACAAAGTATAGTATTTTTATTCTCATATTACCATCGTGTTTTAAGACGTTATTATGAAGGTGTTACGTTACGGTTATGGAGGTTATTAGTGTACAGGTGTTATTATTAGGATCCAGAGATGAGAAATTACTTCCGTGTTATGTCAGCGATGATCATATTAAGTAACCACATAAATATTTCACCAAAATTTACCCGAGTTGAGAAATATTTGACTCTTGTGAAGGTGAAATTTCTTTTAGGAGTCACGTTAGAAGTTTTACAGTTGACATGAAACGAGTGAATTTTTGACATATACTGTATATATTATTTTTCAGAGTACTTAAAGGTCTTATGAATAATATACTTTTACTTTATGTCTCTGTAGTTTTCTTTTCAACATTATGAAATGAAATACTTGGGGTAGATATAGACGAGTATGTCTGTAAAGAATGAAGCTGCTCGAATGGACTTCAGATTGGATGGATAATCTTTTTTATTACATAGATTAAATGTTATTGGAAAAATTTGGTGAATAAGTCATTAAACATGGTGTAAGAAGTGAGCCTTGTGGAACCCCAGCATAGATGGCAAGAACAGTCAAGTGTATATATATTAATGTCTATTGAAGAACTTTACTGGAAAATACTTACTATAGTTATAATGGCTAAAGTATCTCATTAATCTTACTTTATCAACTTGTAATATATCTCTCGTTACTCCAGCCACTTTCAGGAACGTCAACACCAGTATGTACTCCTCGTCTAGGTTACTACTGTAGGTGTCAGGGTCGTATGAATGAGTCAGAGGAGAAGCGTGTGAAGTTCTGGGTAGTGTTGACTAGCGTGGTCCAACACTCTCTTTTATAACCTCACATAGTAGGTGTTATTACAGGTGTGCCAGATACTTACCTGCTGTTCCTGCTGCTGAACTGATGTACACACACGCACACGCACACACATGCACGCATAGGTTACAAGCACACATACACACTTATACACACACACACACCTGGAGTTTCATAATCCGCGAGGTGAAATTAGATAATAATAATAATAATAATAATAATAATAATAATAATAATAATAGTAATAATAATAATAATTGATACACAAACATTGGACGTAACATTATAATGAACAAAGTAACATAGGGGAATTTCAAACCAAAATATAAGTGAAGTGAATAGTGGCAAGGACACCCTCACGGTCCTACAGAAATTGAACTAAGTACCAAAAAATAGACGTAATTTCACAGACAGATAGACAGACAGACAGACAGACAGACAGAGAGACAGAGAGACATACACAAACATATTGACTCCTTCGTATCTGCGGTTATACTGTATAGAGATTATATGAGTTATAAACTGAGACAAATATAATATATCTCAGGTCTGAATATATAGGAATTTATTCTATATTTTGTAAAGTAGATAATTTATTAAGTTATAGAGAATTATTTTTAGGCTAATTTTATTCACACTCAGTACAGGAAACTAACTGACCGACAGATATAATTATACAGTCATACAACAAAGTCAAATTATACGACTAATAATACACTCAGTGCTGCAGGTATAATTCATTAAGATACACCTGGTACAACCTTAATATTACCCTTGTATACATTTACCCTAAGACTCAATGTACAATATATACCTTTAAAGGGCTCCCTAAAAATTAAATCCTAAATCACGATAATAAATTACCCTCCCTTAGTTTCCTTTGAAGACGGTAATAAAACTCGGAAGGTAATTGCAGGTGCTGAATGTCCACTAAAAAAAGGCTGTCGAGTGTTAGCTATCGTTAATGTACGTTAATTTACTATGGAAATGGTATAATAAAAAATGGCAGGTAATAGACCAAACGTGATCTACCTTTCCAAATGGTCGTAAATCTTGGAATGTGTTCATAAAGGGAGGAATGTATAGGGGGTGTGGGGGTCCCTTTAGTGTGGAGTCTTGGAATGTGTTCATAAAGGGAGGGATGTATAGGGGGTGTGGGGGTCCCTTTAGTGTGGAGTCTTGGAATGTGTTCATAAAGGGAGGGATGTATAGGGGGTGTGGGGGTCCCTTTAGTGTGGAGTCTTGGAATGTGTTCATAAAGGGAGGAATGTATAGGGGGTGTAGGGGTCCCTTTAGTGTGGAGTTTTAAGGGAAGGGGAGGGGGGGGGGTGTTACTTGATATAGTGTAGAGGTGTAGGGGGTTAGGTTAGGTTCAGGTGCTTCCCCTTCACCACCCAGCTTAGTCGTCCTGTTCGTGGTAATTTACTGACACTGGCGACGTAACAGCTTAAGTTATATGTCACTGAATTAAAATAAAAACTTACCAGACAAAAATCAAATAATGTAAGGTAAAAACTTTATTAAATAGCATAGATTCAGTGTGCGGAAATATGGAGGTCGGCCTTGTAGAGATGTGTGTGTGTGTGTCAGGTGGAGGAGAGTACTAAGGTGCCCTCCGTAACTCACAGTAATGATGGGGTTCCCGAGGGATGGTGTGTATGTGTGTGTTTTGGTGTGGATGGGAAGACAGGCAGGTGGGTGTAGGTATTTGGGTGGATGGGCGCGGGTGTGTTGATATATAGGTTGGTACTGTAGCTATAGAGAGGGGGAGTGGTGTTGGTATATGAGTGTGTGTGATGAAATGTATAAGAGTATTGTATGAACTGTGTATTGTATAGTATAGACTCCTCCATCTACCTCGTTGTATAATATGTAAAGCTCCCTCCCCACGAGCCATTGCCAGCGCTGTATTCTAGGAGGCTGCGTTGCGTGCTGACCCCCGACTGGTCTTGCCGCCCCCTGGACCACCAACCTAGCGTGCTGGAGGACACTTAAGAGTATATTCCCGGAACACGCGGTTGATATATCTCCAACTGACACGCGCTTTCCATGCCAGCTTCCACCCCTTTAACCCCACACATAACCTCCCTCACCTCACCCCCCTCCCTCCCCTCTACCCTCTCCCTACCTTTTACCTATCCTAAACACTCACCCCTGACCTACATCCTATACCTTCAAGACCAACGTAGGATAAAGATTCAATCAAGGTCCAGTGAGAGGAGTTACATGAGGTGAGGTGAGGCGGGGTAAAGGTAGGCCCGGTAGTGGTAACTCTGCCGTGTTATTCCAGGATTCAGTTAATCTTGGGGGCAGGTAGTTAGGGGTCGTCGATGAGTTGGTTCCCCGCAAGGTGGCGTGTCGGTGGCCTGTTAGTGCTGGTGGTCTGGTAATGGCCAAATACTTCACACAACACCTTGACAACCTGTAACCTGCTGGGTTTTTCTTTTTTGTGTATTATTCATTGGTTTTACATAAGCTAACACGAGGTACAAATTGTTACAGGTAGAGACTTGTGTTTAATAAGTCGTGGGTTAAACAAGCCGTGGATTAAACAAGTCGTGGGTTAAACAAGCCGTGGATTAAACAAGTCGTGGGTTAAACAAGTCGTGGGTTAAACAAGCCGTGGATTAAACAAGTCTTGGGTTAAACAAGTCGTGGGTTAAACAAGTCGCGGGTTAAACAAGTCGTGGGTCAAGCAAGACGTGACATAAACAAGGAGTTGCATAAACAAAACATGATTTAAACAGGACGTGACATAAACAAGAAGTAATTCAGACCGGCCCTGGAATAACGGGGGAACAAGATATATGTGAAGAAGGTTACATAATGAGAGAGAGAGAGAGAGAGAGAGAGAGAGAGAGAGAGAGAGAGAGTCACGTTACACCACGGTAGAGTATATCTCACGTTACCTTCCTCGTCTATAGTGTTGACATTCCTTAGACAGTGACCACAATTTACCCGACTTTTCCTGCTCTGAAGACAAGTGAGATTGAGAACCTGTTATCATATGAGATTACCTGGAGATAGATAGAGAGAGAGAGAGAGAGATAGAGAAAGAGATAGAAATAACGAAATAGAGAGAGAATCATTCAGTTAAATCATCATAAGATCTCATTGATAGAGCACACAGGTACATATACATAGTGCAGGTTTGAGCAATGCGGGTACACAGACGATGATGCACGTACACACACACACACACACACACACACACATTCTCCGTAAATTATAGTAACATTTGAATTTACGTTATAAAACTAAATTTATAGTTATTTTCCAGGAAGAATATCGATATAGTGTGATCGAACACGACACCTTTGTTAATATGACGTGACACAGGAACCTAATCCCTTGTTATTAAATCACATCTAACACTCCAAGCTTACTTCCTAACGCTGTAGTATTATTATTTACCAAGAACAATATTTCACTGTGATCGATTATGACTGTTTTGTTATCATGGCCGTCACAGCACTCATTCCCATATCAGTAAATCACAGTAAATGCCTCCAGCTTAAACCACATCTCCGTGAATTTGTGGTTTTCCCCGAACAATCATGCAGTGTGATCAAGCATGATTACTGTGAATTCATTTCGTAACACAAGGTATTCTCTTTGTTCAATCACCACTCCTGCTTTAAGCTTACGTCACAGCGTAGTAATATTTTTTTTTTCCATGAACAAGATCCAATCATCACAACTTCGTTCAGAAATATCAGTACAGGTTTATATATAGGATGACCCAACGTTAACTCTTCAGTGTTGGTATTAAATGGATCACGTGAAGATTAGGCAACCCAGCTATTTCATCTGATAAACACCGTAACGCTAACCTAACCTTACCTAAACCTAACCTTACTTATCTTTCCGTGTCTTACATTAATCTAAACAAACCTAACCTAACCCACCTCCCCCCCCCCCCTAGGTAGCATTAGGGAGCTTAATCAGATAAACTAAGCTGGGGTGTCTTCTCTTCACGTGATCCTTATAAGTTACATCAGCTGTGAATTCATGTGACATTGAAATACATTTATAAGCTAGACTGTGATCTAGGTCGACGACTGAGACTCCAGGACACGACACAGGAGAGGCAAGACTCAAGAGTGGTCGACTACAAGCAGCGAGGCCTACCTGTGGGTAAGAACACACCTGACCTAGGAAGGAGGGAGGGATGGATAGATGGATGAAGGTAGGGATGGATGGAGGGAGGGAGGAAGGGGTGGATTGGTTTATGGTTTGAGGGATGGAAGGATGAAGGATGGGATAGATGAAAGGAAGGAGGAAGAGATGGAGGAAGGAAGGAATGCGGGGAGGAACGGAGGGGTAGAGGAAGGGAAGAAGAGATGGAGGAAGGGAAGAAGAGATGGAGAAAGGAAGGAATGAGGGAATGGAGGAAGGGAGAGATGAAGGGGAGGGAGGAACCAGCTGTTACAAGCAGTCACCGCCTGTCTTAGTGAGGGCCTGGCACTAACCTGGCCCTCACCCCCTCGTATACCTCACCTCCATCACTGATAAACATGGGTGTGTCACCTTGGCCTCACTGCTACACATGAAGACAACGGAGGAGGTGACGAATAAAAGAAAGGAAGAATATGGAAGAATACGAACTAAAAATAAGATGATTCTGAGAAGAAGAAACGAAGAAAAAGTAGGAAACGTAGGCGATCAAGAGACAGAGTGAGAGAGATGAAAAAGAAGAAGAAAATAGTGGAAAAAAAATAAAAGAGGAATAATAATAAGAGGAACACATGAACGCTACACCTAACTACTCCAAGAGGCACCCAAGAGGCTCCCCTTCCCCTACCCTCCCCCTTCCGTCTCCCCTCCCCCTACCCTCCCCCTTCCGTCTCCCCTCCCCTCGCTATCTCTCTCTCCCTCCCCCTCTCATCGCATCCACGAGATAACATGATAGCGACACACACACACACATAAGATAGATTACACAGATAAGTAATGTTGTTTATCTGTAACACTACAAGGAAAACCTCTGAAGAATGAAGAGTACAGTTTACACAAATCTTAAAGTACTGTTACATATATATATCAGTAAACTCGCGTAGACTCACATCAGTTTCAATTAGATCAGAGTTTATTGTCAATGATATTTTTTTTTTTCTTCAGCCAGAGATTAGATTAGGTACTTTTTTTTGGCCATGGGACGAGTGTAAACAGTGTTATTGTTCTTGTTAACTCTCAAATAATGGGTTTTATAACATGGTAATTTTTGTGATCAGTATCGAGGATTTCTTTGTTAACTAGATCCAGAAATTATTATACTGGTAAAGGTTATCACACGTGTGGGGGTTATCCATTGCATGAGAGGATTTGCTTTTTGTCATCGGAAAAGAATTATATCGTGATGAGAGTTATACATTGTTTTCAAGGGAATTAACTCTTCACTGTGAAATATTGAATCAGTTAATTAGTTCACAGTATTTTTAGATATGTATAAATGTGTATGGTATGAGAAAAACCGGTTCTTATTTGTATTTCAACACTGAATATAAATAATGAATTTTTAACGTGATATTAATGGGATTATTTATATGGATTTTAGATTGATAATGACAATAATTTTATCATATATTTTAGAGGGGGTTGATCAGTGGAGACTTACACCCAACCCAACCCAACCTCACCCCACCCCACCCCAACCCAACCTCACCCCAACCCAACCTCACCCCAACCCAACCCAGGCATCAAAGTTGTATGGTGTGGGAATAGTAGCGGGTGATACAAAACTCTGGCTCGCGTGTTGTGTTGTGTTAAACTTTTATCATGTGGGAGTAACACCAGAAAGGGAAAAATATCCAATCGCGTGTGAATGACCCGAGACCTGAGTGTGTTCAAGCGACCGCCGACACCCGCCCCGTGATTACAAAGTGTGTGTGTGTGTGTGTGTGTGTGTGTTTTCTAGAATATACTATAGTTCCTGGCTGTCTATCTAACCCATGATACGAAAAAAATATTATGCGTTTGTATGAGTTTTTTTTTTTTATATTACATTTTCAAGTGTCTTATATATATATATATATATATATATATATATATATATATATATATATATATATATATATATATATATATACACCGATATGTATTTCTTAAGTGTCAATATAGATGTTTATACCAGTACACACGGGAGTATAGGTGTACTAGTCATGTTATATCAGTTTACTTAGATATACTTACACAGGAACCACACACATCTTCATCCTCTCCTCAGTATAAGGTCAGTTGATACCTTGAGATGCAGGGTCGTGATACAAAGACACTGTTGAATACAATTTGGGTCTGTCAAAATGAACCCTTAAAACTGCAATTAGGAAAGAACTTATTGGTGAATTTGAAGGCAAGTAGACAAGTGTAAACAGGCACTAGTCGATCCATAGTTTACCGCTGTTTTATTATTGCTTGTATTAGTTTATTTCACTTAGTCATTTTAATTTTCTCTGGTATATCTTTGGTGAATGTATTTATCGTTGTTGTGTTAATGTTTGTCACTCTGAATCAAGTGATGTGACCCTCATTGGTGATCTGTGAGGCAGAGACTAGAGTGGCAGGGCCTTCTGTCCACACGTGCGGTAGTGGCGGAGACAGTTGTTACACGCCACCACAACAAAACACCATCATCCCCCACCATCATAACCTCCCACCACCATCACCCCCACCACCATCACCATCCCTCCCTCACCACCCCTCCTTCACCACCATCAACCCCCTCCCCCACCACCATCAACCCCCTCCCCACCACCATCAACACCCTCACCATCACCACCCCCACCATCACCACCCCCAACCCCTAACCCCCACAATCATCACCTCCCACCACCATCACCACCCCCACCACCCCCAACCCCCACACCACCACCACTATCACTCCCACCACCACCCCCACCATCACCACCCCCACCACCACCCCCACCATCACCACCCCCACCACCACCCCCCAACCCCCACCACCCCCCAACCCCCACACCACCACCACTATCACTCCCACCACCACCCCCACCATCACCACCCCCATCACCACCCCCACCATCACCACCCCCACCACCACCACCAACCCCCAACCCCACCACCACCACCACCACCCCCCAACCCCCAACCCCCACAACCCCCCAACCCCCACACCACCACCACTATCACCCCCACCATCCCCACCATCACCACCCCCACCACCACCACCACCACCCCTAACTCCCACACCACCACCACTATCACCCCCACCACCACCCACACCACCACCACCCACCACCACCCCCACCACCACCCACCACCCCCAGTAGTAGGCGTCAGGACCAGCTCAACACTCCCGTGTTAGCGGTGGCGTCACCTCCTGTAGGTCCTGGAGAGAGGTAATCCCAGGGCTTGAGGGACGTCCCCGTCCTGAGTGTTCTTGTACAATCCTTCCTAGACTGCTTGTTGACACTGGGATTATCCGCCATCTTGTTCTTCGTCAATGTGTTCAACAACAACAACCAGTCATGAACAATTCCTGTTATTGACCGATTGTGGTTGATTAAATTAGGTCGTGCGTGTTTCCTCTCGGGTAATAAAGATAATGGTCATTCATGATAATAGCGATGATGATGATGATAACAGCTACAAAAGCGACAATAAGAACAACAATAACGCCACTAACCAGTGTGTGAATGATGATAATGATGGCAATAATAATAATAATGATGACAATGATGACTGATAATAATGTTTATTTCATAAATTATAATACAAAACACCACATGTTCTCTAAATGCGGTGTACAAGAATGTGTGTGTGTGTGTGTGTGTGAGACAGTACTGCGATATGAATATACTTTCGCATATACCAAGAAAGTTGTGAAGTACTACATGCGTATACCATCCCGCCCTCCACTTCCGCTTCAACACTCGTGGAATCAACACACCTGGGCGGGCGGGCGTGTGGTGATGAAGTACCTACGTGCCTCGCCTGTTCCCTCTCGTTATGTCGCATGTTACTCTCCATCTCGTGTAATAAATGAGAATATCTGTGCCAGCCCCGGGGGTAATTTGTCATCGCTACTTGTAACTTGAATTAGTAACATGAAACATATAGTCAATAAACCTCGCTGAATGGAGCTGTTGGGTTTAGTTTATGGGAGAAAAAAATAACTATATACTTATGGTTTATTAAAGAAGCGTGTGTGGTTTATTCCCCCAATTGGATTTTGTGTATTCAGTGTGGTAATGATTGGCGTGGGTAGTGAGAAGTGGAGATGATGTTTGTAGAAAAAAATGACACGCAACTATATGACACGAGAGGACCAACACACACACACACATACACACACACACACACACACACACACACTCACACACACACACAATTTTTGGTTTGTATATCTGTGTCTTTGTGTGTGTATATTGTATTGTGTATGTTTGCATGTGTGTGTGTGTGTGTGTGTATGTGTAAGAGTAAAAGCGCCCCACACATTACACGATCATTTATCATATTGTGTGTGTAAATTGTTAACTTTTACTTCTATTCACTATTTATCTTTCTGTGTCTGATTCCTTCCTTCTGTCTAGTGATAGTTTATTATTCCTGTTATTTGTTCTCTATTTATTATTTATTTCTGTGTCTTTGCTTCCTTCATATGTACATTAACAGTAAGCGTTTATTATATGGACCACAGTGAGGGTAAGAGCATTTTACAGGGCAGGTTATCTTGATTAGATTGTATGTACCTGGTGGGCGTCATGACTCACCTTGTTACCTGTTAATTAGTCCATGTTAGAGAGATACAGTGTGTTCCTTACTACGATAGACTATCTTCTTAAATTGATGGGGAAAATATACCGATATTGTTGTAGAATTTTACGAATATTTGTATGTATTTTTGATAAATATATGACGTAGGGAGGGATTAGACGAGTGCTCTCAGATCTACTCACGGAGACTGAAGATATTTGAAGCAGGATGTTTTGAAATGTTGGAGGGCGTGGTTAAGACACTCAGTGGAAGAAACAACCGTAGAGTTGTATATATTGAGTATAGATTAATCTTGTTAGGATGGCTCTACAAGATGGAGTGTTGGCAGTGTAGGTGTTTCATTATTGTTAATACATAGAGAGATACTTCCTGCACCAAACTACTTTTCATTTGGATAATTGTTTGTTTGATAAATGTGCTTTAGAAGACTTAATTTACTTTTGTGTTATATATCTCTTGGAAAAGATTTACAGGTGATGGTCTAGATGAGTTCCTGCTGTTGTTTTTATTTTTAATTGGGGATAAATAATGAAATACCTCTTGGAGCAATTCCTTTTCATTTGAGTAATTGTTTATTTGATATAAATATACTCTTGAAAACGTCTTACTCTTGTTTATATATCTCTTGGCGTGCACTCAAGAACCTTCACTTTGTTTACAGGTAATGGTGTTGATGACGTGATCACTCCCGGAGGCTGACCGTAAGGTGAGAATCCCTTGTTGTTTCTCACTACCCTGCCTCTCTCCTTTGAATTTCTGTTCCCTTATGTCATTTGGTGTTACGTGTTACTGAATTGAAGGGGACGGTCACACCCAGGACGGTCACACCCTGGACGGTCACACCCTGGACGGTCACACCCAGGACGGTCACACCCTGGACGGTCACACCCAGGACGGTCACACCCAGGACGGTCACACCCAGGACGGTCACACCCAGGACGGTCACACCCAGGACGGTCACACCCAGGACGGTCACACCCTGGACGGTCACACCCTGGACGGTCACACCAGGTGCTTATTCCACAGACAAAGAAAAAGTATCAAAAAATGAAGAAGGAATCCAAGTGATTTCATGTTCATTCCTAATTTCTCTTAAACCTCTTTCATTTCCTCATCATCTCAGAAGGAAACATGGCCTCTTCTCTCCACAACAACGGCTATGTGTAACTTCCTTGTGTATCCTCATTTGTCGCAGGTTCACGGAGTTACCGATTAAAATTAAGTCTTAAAGTAGATAGACACCTTCAGATTGTTGACACGCTTATATATACCCGGCATATATGGGATCTGCATATACACAGCACATATTGGAACTGGTACATACAAAACATAACTTGGCACTAGTGTATAAGCCGTGTAAATGGTACTAGGTCTCATATATATATAACATATGTCGTCGTTGTCGTATACACTGTTTATATAAGCGTGAGTAAATACATGCAAGATTAACATGTGCCACAATCACACGCTATTCAGGGGAACAAACTGTCGCCTTCTCTGGTGATAGAAACATTGAGGTGTTGCATGGTGAGGACGACACAGGCCTTGACCCCTCTCTTTGTCATGTCGTCAACACTGGCCACTTGAGGCAGTTGAATACATCGTCTTTAAACAAGCCTTAAAGACCATGGCACAAGAGCTGGCTAGTAAAGAATCCACCGCCTGTGGCACTCGTCACTTGCCACCACAACATGTCCGCATCACGTTCTTTTTACTATAATGGCGAGGCTGTTTCTTAACTACCCCCCCCCCCACCCCAACGACCCTTTTTTAGTCGGATTCAACCAGCTAGGTTTGGTTAGGGTTAGGACCGTTTGGTTATTGTTTGGTAAGGTTATTATATGTTTGGGTTTGATTAGGTTAGGTTAGGTTAGATTAAGTTGGATTAGGTTAGATTAGATGAGGTTATATATATCTTTACATCGCCAGGTTAGGTTAGGATAGGTTAGGTTAGGTTAGGTTAGGTTAGGTTAGGTGTATCCGTCCATCATCTGGTTAGGTAAGATTAGGTTAGGTTAAATTTGGTTAGGTAATTACACCCTTTCATCAAAAGACTCGGCAGGTAATACAAATAACACCGACCTTTGTAAATTCATGACCTGGCCAATAAGAGTTCACTGACTCTGGCACTTGGCACCACAACACATCCGTCTCTTGACCAACACAAAAGAACCATTGTGGTGGCTGTCCTGGTGAGTCCTGGTGCCAGTTTTTACCCTCAATACAGGAGTCCTTTTGTGGGTCTGTAGGTAACTCATGTTGCTATTAGTTTGTTATGTTGTTGATGAAGGGACGTGTGTGTCTGTGTGTGTGTGTGTGTGTATGTGTGTGTGTAGGAGAGTGAGAGTGGTGGTGAAGGTGGAGGAGCTGGCAGTTGTGTTGGTAGTGGTGTTTATTGCTTGTGATAATGGTGTTTGTGGAAGTGGTGGTGGTGGTGGTAGTAGTAGTAGTAGTAGTAGTAGTAATGGTGGTAATATACTGGCAGCAGGCGACGGTGGTAATGGTGAGGACGACTAGTCACATGTATTATCCGATTAGTGGAATCACCTACCTCACCTGTCATCACTTGAGGTGCATCACATTATCCACACCAGAGGACTTGAGGCCGGATATACTGTTATCGTGCTGTGATGTGATCCTTCCTCCACTCTACCTCCTAACGTCTGATGAGTTAGTTACCTGCCTCTCACACATTATTATTCTTCAGGTGTGTCTTGAACTTGAAGCTTCAGGGGGATTTAGTGACGTAATAACATGTTTTAAGCTTTGTATCTAATAAGCTGTTACCTTGTCCCTCGTGACATATCTGACGTGAGTTCTCGTCAGGTGTGGTGGGGGTCATGTCTTTCCCCTTATAGGAGACTGCTCATACAAGCCCCAGTTCTCATAAGCCCCAATTCAACCAATTCCTAAAACAAGCCAGACCGAATCTAACTAAAACAACTTGAAACAAACCTAACTTATTCAAATCTAAGTTAACCTAACCTACGCAGACCAAATCCTAAGAAACTTACCGTAACATAACCTAATAGTCTAACCTAACCTAACCTAACAGTCTAACCTAACCTAACCTAACCTAACATAACATATATTGTCCCTACCTTAACTGGGCACTTGGGGGCGGGGGGACAACTACCACACCAGATGTTGACTTGAGTTCCTGTGCATGACGCGAGGCAGAATAGAGGATTACTAAACTCTTCTTTCTGTTGACGTGGATGAATTCATTGTCATATTCTAATCATCAGTGATCCGTAACGTGGTGAAAGTCTCATAGCTCTTGTTTGGGTTAGTGGAGAGGGGAAGGGGGCTATGATTACCCTGGTGTTCTGTGATTGTTGCGCAGAGGTCAGGATGATTGTTGAGAGAGAGAGAGAGAGAGAGAGAGAGAGAGAGAGAGAGAGAGATACAAGGGGAGAGAAAGTGAGAAAGGAAGAGAGAGAAAGAGATACAAGGAGAAAGGAAGTGAGAGATACAAGAACAAAGGGAGAGAGAGATACAAGAAGAGAAAGAGATACAAGGAGAAAGAGAGATACAAAGAGAGAGAGAGAGAGAGAGAGAGAGAGAGAGATTGCACATTTCCATAGATAATTTTTTTCAACGTTTACTCGTGCCGTGAGTTTCCACCTTCCCAAACCTAACTAAAAAAAATTACACCCCACCCCCCCCCCCCCCCCCCAAGGTGACTTAAGTTCCTGATCACCTTAATTGCACCTCACAAGTCGTAGTGGTCGAGTGGTAATGGTGCTTAACTAAACCATTAAAACCAAGTGATAGCTGTATACAGAACTGGCGACCATTAAAGTTGAGTGATAACACTATAAACCCATTAAGGTGGACTATTGAATTGTGTTTATATAGACGCTTTGTGAATCTATTATGAGGAGGGTATATATATGTTGAGCCATTAAAGCGTTCAATGATTGATGAGGAGGAGTAAAGGGGTGATAGGGTCTGATTCTGGCGATATTTAGAGGTCAACCCTTCAATGCTTCCCACCAACAGATATATAAAGGTCGATGAGTCAGTATGGTCGACTGGTGGAGACGTCTTGTGGTGAGGGCGTTAGATATTACTGTATAGTGACCCTGAGTTACCCTGGTGTATGTGTGTGTGTGTGTGTGTGTGTGTGTGTGTGTGTGTGTGTGTGTCCGTCCACGCACCAACATACTATCAACGTCTTCTTTACACACTTTAACACACACACACACACACACACATGTTCCAAGACTACTATCATAACCTGCACCTTTGTAACCCTGAAGTGACGCCTTCAAGTTGCACGCCACTCAATGCCACACTGAGGAAAGTCACTCATCTGAGGAAAATATCTTTGTAACTCTTAATAGGTCACTAACCCAGGGGGAGGGGGGGGGGGGGTAATCTGCCGTCTTGCTTACACTACCCACGACCCTTCACGTTAGATGGTGACTTGTGGGCCCTCGTAATCCTGCATGCAAGCAAGAACACACACACGCACTCACGGAACTAAGGAAGATGTAAACACACTTCACACACACACTACGCACACACACACACACACACACACACACACGGGAGAGAGACCGATGTTGCAGCAGTGGTCGCCAAGGTCCAGGAAGTGGCTGGATGGATACGAGGGAGGGAAGGAGCTCTTAAGGTGTGACTTATCTGTGGCAACTTGGGGAGGACTTGGTGGTGGTGGTGAGGAGGAGGAGGAGGGAGAAGTAGCTGATGTTGTGACTCTCTCTCTCTCTCTCTCTCTCTCTCTCTCTCTCTCTCTCTCTTCTAACCCAATGAAGTGTTTGTGGTAACTATGTCGTCTACGTATGTGTGTCTGTTTATATGTTAATTCTATATTCTCTTCCTTGTCTCTTCCAAACAAAGGTTAATAATACTACAAAGTCATTTACTAACCTCAGTACTTCTGATCTCTTGTAAAGGTGAAATCAGGAGGAGGAGGTTCATCTGATTTACCTAATTTGCATTGTTGGCAGTAACGGGACTGGGCGGATCACCTGAGGAATAGGCACCCCAGCTTATTTCACTTGTTGATTAAATGATTAAACACGTTAACGTTAACCTTTCCCAAAAGAACCTAATACTAGTCTGGTCTGACTTAACCTAACACAGTAACACTATCCTAACCTAACCTAACCTAACCAAACCAAACCTAACCTAACCAAACCTAACCAAACCTAACCTAACCAAACCTAACCAACTAACCTAACCAACCTAACCAACCAACCTATAAGCAAACCAGCCTGGGCGGAGCTCTACCAATCTATTAGCGTAAAGGTTTAGGAGAATGGTAAGTCGATGTTGAAGATGATGGAGGAGTGTTGGAGAAAGAGAAAGTCGTGATGGCGGGGGTAGGTGAGGAGTGTTGGAGGAAAGAAATGGAGATGGCGAGATAAAAGGGAAGTGTTGGAGGAAAGAAAAGAAAAAAAAAAGAAAGGAAAATGAGGAAAAATAATACTTAGGTTGATTGTATCCAGTAGAGGCGAGGCAGAGAAGAGTGTGTAGAGCCAACGTGACTAACTGGGGTTGAAAGGTCGGTGTTAAAGTCGTCATAACCAGGGAATTATGTATCCAAGCCGTGATTACTGATGTGTTTAAGTCTACCTAATGTGTCATAATTGAACTAAAAATACAAAACACATAAGTTATTCCTGTCTTTCTTGTAATGTTTTAAAATGGTGAGTAATAGTGTGTGAGGGTGGGCGGGTGTGGGTGGGTGTGGGTGTGTGGGTGGGTGTGGGTGTGTGTGTGGGTGTGTGTGTGGGTGAGTGTGGGTGTGGGTGGGCGGGTGTGGGTGAGTGTGGTGGGGTGTGTGGGTGGTGTGTGTGGGTGAGTGGTGTGGTGGGTGGGTGTTGTTGTGGTGGGTGGGTGTGTGTGTGTGGTGTGTGTGGGTGGTGTGTGTGGTGGGTGAGTGGGTGGGTGTGTGGGTGAGTGGGTGTGTGTGAGTGTGGGTGGGTGTGTGTGTGGGTGAGTGTGGGTGGGTGTGTGTGGGTGAGTGGGTGGGTGGGTGTGTGAGTGTGGGTGGGTGTGTGTGAGTGTGGGTGGGTGTGTGTGGGTGAGTGTGGGTGGGTGAGGGTGAGGGTGGGTGGGGGGGGGCATTATGTTATGTAATCTTTAACCATCTCTCATTCCTCCTCTTACCCATCTCCTTCACTCCTCCCTCCCCTCCCACTACCTTTCACTCTCCCTCCTACCACACTCCCCCTCACCACCTCCTCCTCCTCCTCCTCCTCCCCCTCCCCACCACCTCCTCCTCCTCCCATTCGTCCTCCTCTACCACCCTCCTCCTCCTCCTCCTCCATCACCTATTTCCTCTCCTCCTCCGGGTGTAGTACACTTATGACGTCACGGCGCGGTGTTATCAGGAAGCTCTTGGTGTTATCGACGTGTCTCCCTGTGTCTTATCTCTCACTGTCTCTCTCAGGTGAGCTCGAGTTCTCAATAGATCGTAGGTTAATGTTTCTCTCTATAACTTGGTTTCTCACTCCTTCACTTGACGTTATAACACAGAAATATGGATGCCAAAATGGTGTTAAAATGGCCCTGAAACTGTACTTTAATTAGACATGGATAAACAGGTGGATTCAAAATGACGTCGTAATTGCCTTGAGACTTGTTAAAACTGCGAGGGGGGGGGGGGGAGGGGGGCATGAAATGTGCGTTAGTGTGACTGTGTGCTCGGCAGCGTTAACAACATGTATAATATATGAATAAAAAATTACATATCCCTCACACGGACGAAAAATCCTCCATCAGTGACATAAGTGAAGGCCAGTTTGTCTGATTAAACGTAGCCCAATGCTTAATAAAATTAATATAAAAAATTTCCCCACGTGCATAAAGACAACAACATCCATCAGTTAGGTCATGAAGGCTGGGTACTTCACACCGTCCAAGCTTCATTAGAGGCAGGAGGCGGACCACCCAGCCTGGCCTGGTGGCGGGTGGAAGCATTATTCTGACAGGTTTTTATACACACACAACAAACAACTATTTTTTTTGTTGTTACACTCACGGATTTCCTGTTCCATGTGAGTACGGATGTTGGCATATATGCAGTACATACATACATACATACATACATACATACATACCCCCCCCCCCCCTTTTAACATTCGTCATTAAATAAATATTCACTTATTCTACACCAAGGTCAACCTCCCACCTAACTGGCCGCCGTCATTACAGCCTCATCCCATATAATGCCTCAGCAACGCGGTCTCTGTGACCCTGACAGCCTTGTGTGGTGAGAGTTGAGTTAGGTTAGGTTAAGTTATCATTCTGAAACAATAAATCCTTATTTTCTTATATTTTTACTATTCATGTTTGGTATTGAGAGAGAGAGAGAAAGAGAGAGAGAGAGAGAGAGAGAGAGAGAGAGAGAGAGAGAGAGAGAGAGAGAGACTCGTAGTCCACCTAGGAGTGATAACCGTGGTAACATTCTGATATGTTCTTACTAACACCATGTTAGATGTACTATTCCAGATGATACTAAATGTTATATAATACTTTCTTGAGTTGAATGTACAGTATACATAAGGTGCTATCAAGAATTCTCAGGTTCTCAAATGGCTCATCCATGTCAATATTGTTGTTATTATCGACTCCGTATCTATTTTTCTACTGAATAAACTGTTTCACTATCTGTTTCAAATATCAAGGTCGGGAAGTGAGGGCGGTAAAGTACAATGCCGGTCGTAGTGCCTTCGTGTGTACCCAGGGCCTACCCGTCACTGTGTTGTACCGCCACTGCCACTAATGGACACCCAGGCCTATATACGGGAGGCTTAAGAGTGACCAAGAAAAAATAATGGACAGGTTTACCGGTACGCAGTTGGATGGACTGGACGTTGTGGGATTGAATCAGCGATCCTTGGGACGGGAGACGAGTGTTGTATCCTCCACTCAACAGCCGCACCCCCTTCCCTCTATCTGAAGATGACAGAAAGATAATTATCAAGACATTAATCAGAAGACCAGCAGAGAATTATGATTGAAGCAGATTATCAAGGCATTAATGAAGCAGATACCATGCATTAGTTAAATGTACATTGTAAAATAAACAAGAGGATATGAAGCATTAATTGATAAGATAATGTTAAGTAATGATGTACCAAATAGCAGACATTAAACAAGAAGATAAACACCAGTAAGACACCAGACATGAGGCAGAGTGTTGTGGGGGACGAGACGCCTCAGATCATAGATGTTAATCATACGGTGTTTACCAGCCGGACCTTACCACCCCTCCCTAGCCATCACCAGCCCCTCTTCTAGCTCTCACCAGCCCGTCCCCTAGCCCCTCTCCTAGCCCTTGCCATCCCTCCCTCAGAATCTCCTCCAACCCTCACCAGCCCCTCCCCCAGCCCTCAACAGCACCTCCCTAAGCCCTCGTTAGCCCTCCTCCAGGCAGACGGAGCCACATTCCTGATATTTTTTTTCCCATGTTGTCTTCAGGCGCTGTGACCCGGATCCTGCCTGTCATGAGCGCCAGGCTAGTGTTGACAATATGTTTTGATCGGCGTGTCGGGAGCTGTCTCGATTGATGTGCTCTGGCATGATTTTTCTTTTGTAACAGCCCCATGCCACTTGCCTGTCATAGCTCTGTCACTTATATTTTGTTTGTCATATCCGTGTCATATAGTTTGTCTGTCGTACCCATGTCATATATAGCTTGTCATGCCAAAGGTGTCTACGTCTGGCCCTGCGTTTCGTGATGTGATTAAGGTTGAATTTTTAGTATAAGTTTTCTTATAGATTAACATTTCCCTTCCTATTTAACACTCACCTATCCTATTTACTTAACACACTTCCCCCTCTTACTTCCTACTTACTTAACACACTCACCCCTCATACTTACTTCACAACCCTACTTAGAATAAATCGTATTGATTCATTTCTGCCGAGAGGAAATTAAGAAGATACCTTTTTTTTTTTTTAGTTGACTGAATTATTTTATGCCATCGGATTTTGGCCAAGTTGTAAAGAAGAAAAAAAAGATTAAAATATTGAATAGTTTTTGGAGAGAAGTTTTTCAGTGTTATTTTCTTTTTTTATTGTCATAATTATTCGTCTATTATTACTTTTATTTATTTTGTATTTTACTTTTTTGTTCGTTATTGATATTTTTGTTTTATTTTGTTCTTACTTGTTCTTGTTCTTTAATATCTCAGATAAGCTTCATCCGATCACTGAAGCCTCCATAGTCATCGGTTAAAGAAGAAGCCTTTACTCTTGAAACCTGTAAAGGAAACCGGAATTAGAATCCTTCAGGTAGATTCTTTAATAAATAAATAAATAAATAGAAGCCTTCATTTACATTGTTAAAACCTTCTCAAAAATCATGAAAATAAAGAAGGTTCCATTTATACCTGTAAAATCGGTATACTAATAATCAGAAATAAACTTAACACCTGTAAATTAAGAATAAAGGTTAAAACTCCAAATAAACTCCTATTAAACTCAACAAACTGAGATACTTGTTCAAACCTATTATAAAACATTGACATAATTCTTCACATATGATAATTATGAGCTATGGTGTTATTTATCAGTGCAAAAGAGAGAAGAAAAAAAAAACACTCCTCTTTGGTGATAAGATGAGGGTCGTCTGTGAGGGAATCGCTGCAGACGTCTTATCATGATCATCTGAGCAGGGGTGGGATGGAGGGTGTGGGGGCAGTCTGAGCTATTCCCAGCCGCCATCTTAATGACTCAGCATCTCTCTCTCTCCCCCCCCCCCCCTCCACCTTCCCCCCACCACCACAGTATCTCTCCCCCCCCCCACCCCCACCACCACAACACACACACTCGACTTGTGGTTGTATAATTTTTTTTTTTGTGTCCAGCCCCTAAAGCGTGACTTCACATTGATGATTATCGCTTTGATGGAGCTAATTAAACGATTAACTCTCAAGGATGTGTCCCGTAATAAGCTGTTTGTCTCAGAGGTCAATTATAGACACGTGAGTAAGGAGGGTAATCGTGAAGGAGACAAAGAGAGTGGGACCCAACGCGGTGCCTTGTGAGACCCCCATAGTGACGCCTCTAGTTTACGGCTGCTGCTGAAATGTCACGTAAAGAAGTGAACTGTGATGTTTATGATTACTATCTCGAGGTTCAACTGATGTTTATGATGATGGTGGTGTTTTTATTTTGAGTTATATATAGTTTTTTTTTAATTTACTTTAGAACAGTAGATAGTAATTATTATTATTATTATTATTATTACAGTATTATTATTTGTGTACATGTTTAAATTTACGCTCTATACACACACACACACACCAGCCTTGAATCCCTTGATACTACCCCTTAAAGAGACTGATGTGTATATTGAGTTCCGTCGGTAAATCAGTCGGTGAAATATAACCAGACACAGGGCACATTATATCATAGTGGACCAGCCTGTACCTTGGGACATACGAGCGTGATAAACAGTGCGTCGACGTGACCACCTTATCATATCGTCAGGATAACGACACGGCATCTGTTATCATGTTATCGTGTCGCCCTACAACAAGACTCGCTTCGTCATTGACTCACGTTGTCATGCCATGGTGGGGGGGGGGGGAGGGGTACAGTACAGGTGAGGTTTTCCCAGGTGACCTGAACCTTATCAAACTACCACAATGTACTGACCAGAATTAAGACTTGTTATATTAGGGGGACAATAAAGTGTTGATGAGTGCAACACAAGTGTACCGTGTTAACAGAATAAATGAATCGGGTTAAAATGTTATAATAGAATAAGAGAAGTTTTTAGTAGATTGACAAAAGGTATTCCCATTGACACGAGTAGATCAAGGGGAAATATACTGGGGGTGAATCTTCAGGGGAAATATACTGGGGGATGAATCTTCAGGGGAAATATACTGGGGGTGAATCTTCAGGGGAAATATACTGGGGGATGAATCTTCAGGGGAAATATACTGGGGGGTGTATCTTCAGGTGAAATATACTAGGGGGTGAATCTTCAGGTGAAATATACTTCTAATAGCCTTTATCAACATATACAGTACAAAGTTGGATGCTGGATATTTACGTAATGTGAATATTGTGAGTGTGTGTGTATACCTGTGTATGATGGGTCGTGGGTGTGCATGTGTGATGGGCCATGGGTGTACATGTGTGTGATGGACCATGGGTGTACATGTGTGTGATGGGCCATGGGTGTACATGTGTGTGATGGGCCATGGGTGTACATGTGTGTGATGGGCCATGGGTGTACATGTGTGTTTGATGGGTCATGGGTGTACATGTGTGTGATGGGCCATGGGTGTACGTGTGTGTGATGGGCCATGGGTGTACATGTGTGTGATGGGCCATGGGTGTACATGTGTGTGATGGGCCATGGGTGTACATGTGTGTGATGGGCCATGGGTGTACATGTGTGTGACGGGCCATGGGTGTACAACTGTACATGTATGTGATGGGCCATGGGTGTACATGTGTGTGACGGGCCATGGGTGTACATGTGTGTGATGGGCCATGGGTGTACATGTGTGTGATGGGCCATGGGTGTACATGTGTGTGATGGGCCATGGGTGTAGTACGTGTGACGGGCTGTGGGTGTACATGAATGATGGGCCGTGAGTGTAGTACGTGTGACGGGCTGTGGGTGTACATGTGTGACGGGCCGTGAGTGTATATGTGTACGCGTGTAGTGGTCGTTAAGCTTTTAGAACGAATCCTGCTCTAGTGTTCAGGTCATTAAGCTTCTTATTAATAGACTTCAAGTGAGGCCGGTGACATTAATGGAAGATTCTGGCACAGGTGTTGGGAGATATTAATAGACTACACCTTTGTCCCTGTACACCTGTGGGCTACACCTGCTGATATCATGCCAATGCGATAGCTCATACGTGGAGTCTTATGCGTATGCACACACACACACACACACACACACACACACACACACACACCTGTATGTTTCCCCTACTTACACACGTGAACCTCCTTTCCCCCTTCCCAACCTCTTTCGCCCCTCCACATCCTTCCTCCCTCCTCACGTTTGTAAACTTTCACCTGCCACACACACCACACACTCTCTCTCTCTCTCTCTCTCTCTCTCTCTCTCTCTCTCTCTCTCTCTCTCTCTCTCTCTCTCTCTCTCTCTCTCTGACTTTTTTATTTCGAATGTAAATAAAACAATAGACAACAAATATACAATTGATCTAGACATGCCAGGGATCACGTGAAGACTATGCACTCCATCTTATTTCACGTGATTGTTGAACACCCAAACTATCCTGTCCTATCCTATCCTAACTTCTCCAGGTAGCGTTCGGGTGTATAAGCTTCACGTAACCCGTGTCAGTAGGCAGTCACATGTGCACCATCTGGAGTAATTGTAATTGATATTGAATAGATTGATTGAAACTTTGTGTAATTGTAATTTATTATTCTGAAAAATAAAATGAAATTGCAATCGACCATTTAAGTTTGGTTCGATTACATTTACATAACAATGAGATATAGTGACAATTAGGGAATAGAAAAATGTCATGTCCTCAAATATTTGCCAGGACGTGAGCTGCCATGATCACTCTCAGGAGCCCTGTGTGAAAAGTCAGAGGCGCTCCTGGCTACAGCGTTTCAAAAAATGTCATCTCTTGTGAGTTTGATTCGGAGGTCGACGTCCAGGCAAAGGAAATTTCTTTACAGTCTTCACATGTAACCTGGTGGAACTCACAGCTGAAGAGGGTGAAAAACTCTCTTTTAAGAATCCGGCGACGCAGCTGTTGATTTACTGAGTGCCAAGACAATTAATTATCTCAAATGGTAGTTGAGAGTTATTGGTCCATTACGATAGGCACTGTCTTGGCCTACAGCGACCCTTGCAGCAGGTGTTTGACTGTGGGCCGTCCTGCTGTGACACTATTGTGGGCCGTCCTGCTGTGACACTATTGTGGGCCGTCCTGCTGTGACACTATTGTGGGCCGTCCTGCTGTGACACTTTGGCCAGATTGTTATTAGTCAGTCAAGAGAAGACTGTATTCACATCTGGAGATAAGTGACGTTACCTGCAGCAGTCTTCCTTGACCCTTGTTTCAAGTTGAATTGGCTCCAGGCTTGGAGTAATTGTAATTGAAGCTGAGAAACTAATTACATATCTCATGGTAATTGTAATTACAACTGTAATTGACCTTTTAAGATAAAAAGAAATTGCAACTGAAGCTTTCGAAGAGTAATTGTAAATGTATTTTATTCTATATAATGTAATGACGCCAAGCCTACCATTAGTGGCTCACAACATCCAACTGATATTCGATTTCAGTGCATGTTCTCATGAGGCAGTGGCCCGGTATCCTGCCCTGTTGGTACACCAGTGTTGCACCGTCATACCACCAATATACAACACTAAACAGTATATTCTTATACTGAAGTCACACAAATGTGCACATTGTGCAAAACGCATATTGCAGTAGTCATTATTTATATACACATTTCAGTATATAGGATTTACAAAACTTAAATCATACTCATTACAGTATACGGTACACAGAACAAAGTTTAGACATAACAGTGTGCATTACACACCAAGCTTATACAGTCCACTGTTCAGTGTTCACGCATATAAAACAGTTTACTGTATACACATATCATACAGTATACACAACACAATATAATATATTATGTTGTGTATATTACACAAAACACAGTATACACATTATTTCCAGAGTCTCTTGTCTTTGAGCAGCTGTGCATATAGAACCGTAAACACCTGTGAGGTCACAACACGGTTACCTTTTGACACACACCTGTGTAGTTATAATTTATATACCATGTATACACACGCCCACCTGTTGGGTCATAATACAGGTGCCTCAGACACACCTGTGGAGTCATAATACAGATGATTCACCTATCACACTCAGGTCGTGGTAAGTAGTGAGAGGGGAGGAGGTGGGGAGCAGAGGGGAGGAGGTGGGGAGAAGAGGGAAAGAGGAGAGGGGAATGTGGATAGGAAGATTTGGGTGAATAGTGTATGTTGTTAAGGTGTATTTGTTTACTGTATATGTGTGTATTTGTATATGCTCTGGATTTTTTCTATGTATTTCTTGGTATATACAGGTTATTTTGTTTGTGTGTATATACGTATGCGTTTGTGTAAGTATATTTTCGAGTGTATGTGTGTGTAGGCGTCAGTATATATATTTAAGTAAATATGTATATGACCATGTGTGAATGTGAGCGGTTTAGGCATATGCTTGTGAATGTGTGGGGTTTTTTTTACGTTCTAACTTGATCTGTGTGTGTGTGTGTGTGTGTGTGTGTGTGTGTGTGTGTGTGTGTGTGTGGTGGGGGACTAACAACCGTTGACAATATTGGCTGGAGGTGAAGTTATTATTGTTGTTCATTCTCTTCTTTTCCTCATCATCATTATTATTATTATTATTATTATTATTATTATTATTATTATTATTATTATTATCATCATCACCTGGTGGTCGGGTATACCTGTAGCGTCAGCTGGTAGACACCCATGCTGCTGCTCAAGTTATTATTATGCCTCATATTCCTCACCTCTGCTCTACTCCTTTAGTTAGGTTAGGTTAGGTTAGTTTAGTTTAGTTTAGGTTAGGTTAGGTTAGGTTAGGTTAGTTTAGTTTAGTTTAGGTTAGGTTAGGTTAGTTTAGTTTAGTTTAGTTTAGTTTAGTTTAGTTTAGGTTAGTTTAGTTTAGTTTAGTTTAGTTTAGGTTAGTTTAGTTTAGGTTAGGTTAGTTTAGTTTAGTTTAGTTTAGGTTAGGTTAGGTTAGTTTAGGTTAGGTTAGGTTAGTTTAGTTTAGTTTAGTTTAGGTTAGGTTAGTTTAGTTTAGTTTAGTTTACATTACTTAGTTAAGTTAGTGTAGGCTAGTTAAATAAGTTTAGTTTTAAGGTTAGGTTAGGTTGCTTAGGACAGGTTAGGTCAATGTAAGGATATCATAATGTTATCTTATACCTAATTAATTATACCTGTGAAGCCATATAAGTACCTGGAGATGGTCAACCTCACCTTAGCTTACCTGTGTTCCTCCACCCCTCCTCCCTGCCTCTCCCATACCCCTTCCCATACCCCTTCCCACACCCTGCCCACAACCATCCATCCTCCCTGCCCGTCCTACACGCTACCACAATTACCCTACCTACCTGACCCTCCCACACCCCCTCCCACAACTCTCCTTACCTCCCTCCCTGCTCCTCTCACACCCCCCCCCCTTCCACAACCATCTTTCCTCCCTGCCCCCACCCCCCTCCCCTCCTCTGTGCTGGTCACCTCCCCGCCACTTTGATGATTCTCAAATAGATATTCGATGATTTACCCTAACCTAACCTAACCTAATCTAACCTAATCGTCCATATGAGATAACACCACTTCCATTGACGACTATTCCTCCATTCACCGCCTTTTCCACAGCCCCTCCGTCTCGTTCTCACCCCTCCTACATGTTGTCCTTCTCCCTCTTCCTCTCCCCCTCTCTCCCCTCTCCTCCTCCCCCTCCCACCCCTCTCCTTTACCGGTGCCCCGTTACTCCACTCCTCTATCCTGTTTCTCTTTCCCAAGACCTTTTACCCCTCCCACACCTCCATTCATCTCCCCCCCCCCCCCCCCCCCCCCCCCCCGGGCCGCTCTGTCCCTTTCTCCCTCCCTTCCTCCTTCCTGCAACTTGGTCCCACCCCTCTTTAACCTACATTCCTTCCTTGTGTGTGTCCTCTCTCTCCACCAGACACCCCCATCCCACCGTTCCCCCTCCCTCTCCCCATCCACGAGACACCCCCTCCCCCTTCCTCCATATGCCCCCCTCCCCTCCTCCTCCACCTCCTTACCTCACATTTCCTTACACTGGATTGCGTCACAAACTAGTTACGGTTCTGTCGTGTTTGTGGCGTCCATCTGACCCACGCGGTGTACCCCGCCCCTCCCTCTCTCTCCCCTCCCTCTCCCCCCTCACTTTCTCTCTCCCCCTCCCTCTCTCCTTCCCCCCTTCCTCTCCCTCCCTCTCTCCCTCCCCCCTTCCTCTCCCTCCCTCTCTCCCTCCCCCCTTCCTCTACCTCTCCCCTTCCCTCCCTCTCTCCCTCCCTCTCTCCTTCCCTCCCTCTCTCCCTCCCTCTCTCTTTCCCTCCCTCTCTCCCTCCCTCTCTCCCTCTCTCTCTCCTTCCCTCCCTCTCTCCCTCCCTCTCTCCTTCCCTCCCTCTCTCCCTCCCCCTCTCCTTCCCTCCTTCTCTCCCTCCCCCTTCCTCTACCTCTCTCCCTCCCTCTCTCCTTCCCTCCCTCTCTCCCTCCCTCTCTCCTTCCCTCCCTCTCTCCCTCCCCCTTCCTCTACCTCTCTCCTTCCCTCCCTCTCTCCCTCCCCCCTTCCTCTCCCTCCCTCTCTCCCTCCCTCTCTCCCTGCGCCGTTCCTCCCCCCTCCCTCTCACCCTCCCTCTGTCTCCCCCTCCCTCTCTCTCTCCCTCCCTCTCTCCCTCCCTCTCTCCCTCCCTCCTTCCTCCCCCTCCCTCTCTCCCTCCCTCTCTCTCTCTCTCTCTCTCTCTCTCTCTCTCTCTCTCTCTCTCTCTCTCTCTCTCCCTCCCTCCCTCCCTCTCTCCCTCCCTCTCTCCCTCCCTCTCTCCCTCCCTCTCTCCCTCCCTCCTCTCTCTCTCTCTCTCTCTCTCTCTCTCTCTCTCTCTCTCTCTCTCTCTCTCTCTCTCTCTCTCTCTCCCTCCCTCCCTCTCTCCCTCCCTCCTTCCTCGCTCTCTCTCTCTCTCTCTCTCTCTCTCTCTCTCTCTCTCTCTCTCTCTCTCCCTCCCTCTCTCCCTCCCTCTCTCCCTCCCTCCTTCCTCCCCCTCCCTCTCTCCCTCCCTCTCTCTCTCTCTCTCTCCCTCCCTCTCTCTCTCTCCCTCCCTCTCTCCCTCCCTCCCTCTCTCCCTCCTCTCTCCCTCCCCCCTTCCTCTACCTCTCTCCTTCCCTCCCTCTCTCCCTCCCCCCTTCCTCTCCCTCCCTCTCTCCCTCCCTCTCTCCCTCCCTCTCTCCCACCTCCCTCTCTCCCTCTCTCCATCTCTGTCCCACCAAACCTGCTCCGCTTGTACCTGCTCTCATTTTTTTTAATAATTCCTGTTCTTCTCTTCATGTTATTCGTGTTCCTACATTTTTTTAGTAATGTATATGATGACATGACATACACACTACCGTCCACTACATGACATACACACTACCGTCCACTACATGACATACACACTACCGTCCACTACATGACATACACACTACCGTCCACTACATGACATTATCTATTTACACTTTACGAATCATTTGAAGATCAGACCCCTAGCTTAAAACACCTGAAGATTAACCATCCTAACGCTACCTGGGAGGGGTAGGTTAGGGTAGGTTACGGGTGTATAATTATGGCGTGTGTGTGTTTGTGTGTATATACGTGTGTGTGTCTATGTGTGTATGTGTCTGTGTGTAAGTGTGTGTGTAAGTGTGTATGTGTGTATGTGTAAGCATGCTCGCCTCACAAGTGAGCGGACCCGGGTTCGATCCCCGGGCAGGGTGAAACTATGGGCAAGTTTCTTTACGCCATTTGCCTCTGTCTACCCAGCAGTAATTGGAAACCTGGATGTTAATCGATTTGCAGATCGTTTTCCGGGGTAATGGTTAGCCAGTGCAGTTGGCGGGTTGTCCGGTCTTCTCGGACTATTCCTTGACACTGGGTCATGCAACTCGTTAACTCAGGGTGTGGTTGTTGTGTTGACGACAGCTTCTACACCTTAAACAAATTCACCCCTAGGTGGCCCGAGGGCTGACCATCCTCGTGTGTAGTGTGTGTAGTGTGTGTCTACGTGTCTGTGTGTGTAGTGTGTGTCTACGTGTCTGTGTGTGTAGTGTGTGTCTACGTGTCTGTGTGTGTAGTGTGTGTCTACGTGTCTGTGTGTAGTGTGTGTCTACGTGTCTGTGTGTAGTGTGTGTCTACGTGTCTGTGTGTGTAGTGTGTGTCTACGTGTCTGTGTGTGTAGTGTGTGTCTACGTGTCTGTGTGTGTAGTGTGTGTCTACGTGTCTGTGTGTGTAGTGTGTGTCTACGTGTCTGTGTGTGTAGTGTGTGTCTACGTGTCTGTGTGTGTAGTGTGTGTCTACGTGTCTGTGTGTGTAGTGTGTGTCTACGTGTCTGTGTGTGTAGTGTGTGTCTACGTGTCTGTGTGTGTAGTGTGTGTCCACGTGTCTGTGTGTGTAGTGTGCGTCTACGTGTCTGTGTGTGTAGTGTGTGTCTACGTGTCTCTGTGTAGTGTGTGTCTACGTGTCTGTGTGTGTAGTGTGTGTCTACGTGTCTCTGTGTAGTGTGCCGTAACCAGTTTTCCTCGAGAGCTTAGCGTATAGAAATGATTCACTTTGGCAGGATTTTTATTGGCGAGAGTCCGACTGTCAAATTGAGTTTCCTTTTTTTTTTTTTTATCTTCATTCGATTACCAAGAGAAAGTGTTCAGTGTTTATGAGGAGAAAAAAATAGGATTAGGGAATGAAAGTTTATTAGTGGTGATTTCTCTTACACGTTGTTAGGAGAATTAGTTATTTTATATGTATGAACCTAATTAGAGAATGGTGAACAGTAATAATAATAATAATAATAATAATAATAATAATAATAATAATAATAATAAATAATACATACATACACACACGCGCACATACACACGGTACACACACACACGGTACACACAAAGCAGAATACATTGATACACCCAAGTTATACAGTAAACAGGTTTAGTTTGGACATACATACATACATACATACATACATACTCTTTCACATCTCATTGTTGTCATGAGGCGGCTGACTTAGGTGTGCGTATCAACATCAGCTGTGGTCGGGGACGTACTGACCACCACACATATGTTTCATCCCCCAGTGATAAATAATAGTGATTGTGACCCTTGTTGTCCCTGGGGGGTTAGCATCTTCCTGCTGACCTACTTTACTGAAGGTCGCTCACTGCACTATTGTAATAAACAGGAAATTGAAGATCGTGTCTTAATTATTGATGTTGGTTACCCATTATGTGTTGTGTTGTGTTGTGTTGTGTTGTGTTGTGTCGTATTCTGTTCACACACACACACACACACACACACACCTTTTTAAATCCGGCCCACAGGTAACTCTCTGATCTAGGTATAAGTCACTTCACGTCTCGGTTATCTACACCATACCTTACCATCATGTCACCATTCCTCTGTACTGTGATAATAACTCAAGTCATTTACTTCCTGCCAGTTACCGAAGAACACTTTGGAGTATAATATGATTTTTCTATATTTTATCCTTATTTACTTTTTATAAATATTTAAATTGTAATATTGAGAGAAATTTAATGTTTTTAATTCTACTGTTGATATATTTATTGTGTTTTATTTAAGTTAATTATTGATAACTTTGTTTATTTTTGTAATGGGTTTTATATATGATGTTAAGTTTTAAATAGATTCGATCATGTAAAAGTTAAAACGAATTAGTTAAGTTTTTGTTTTGTTTTCAATTATCCTATTCCGGTTAAGAGAAGGAAGGAAGGAAGGAAGGAAGGAAGGAAGAAAGATTGATTGAGAATTTGAGTAGTAAGAGGAAAATTGGAGGAAAAAATGACGAAGGAAACAAAGATAAAATGGAAGATGAAGAAAAATAAGATAAAAAAAACGAGAGAAAGAAATGAAGAGGTAAAGAGGAGTTATGATGATGAAGAAGAAAGAGAAAAACACAAGGAATAAACAGAAGGAAAAAGACGAGGAAGAAAGAAGAGAAATAAAAAGAAGATCGAAAGAAGAACAAAGAAAAAACAAGAAGGAAAGAAAAATGAAGACAGAAAAGAAATAAAAAGAAGATAGAATAAAAACATAAAACAAGAAACTATGAAAAAAATATAAAAAACATGAAGAAGAAGAAAAAGAAGAAGAGAAGAGAAGAGAAGAACGAAAGAAGGATAAATAAAAAATAAAAGCAAGAACGAAAGATGGAAGAGGAACCAAGAACGAAAGGAGGTTAAAGAAAAAATATAAACTAGAACGAAAGAAGAAGAAGGAAGAAGAACGAAGAACGAAGGAAGGATAAATAAAAAATGAAAACAAGAACGATAAAAAAGAAAAACGAAAGAAGGATAAAGCAATTATACACCGGTCAACACAATTTTTCTGGCACAAGGTTTTTAAACGGATTTTAAGTAAATTTGGGGTGCAGAATCCAAATATGACTTTGGTTTTTGTCTATCACATCAGGTTTTTGAGATATACCATATTGCACTTTTGCTGGGAAACGTAAACTTTTGGATCAAAATTGACGGTTTAAACATGTATACATAAATTTTTTCAGCATTATAATTTGTATTTTTCTATAACCAAAAATTGTTAATATCAAATTGGAAAGTTAATGCACATATAATATTTAAATGTAACATTGAAGGGTGAAAAAAAACAATTAATGTACGGTAGAAATAGTGCAAGTATTAAGATCAAGTTACAGTTACATAAACTTCCTCTTTTTGGCCGATCTCTTATGTACAGCTTCTGGAATGTCTCTCATCAAACTCCAGCAGTAGTCCGCCATCATGTTCGAGTCCCATCGACCTTGGTAACGTTCTTCCATTACTTTAATGTCTTGATGAAAGCGCTCCCCTTGCTCCTCGCTCACTTCTCCCAGATTTTCTGGAAACTCGTCCAAGTGACTGTGTAAGTAGTGAACCTTGATACTCATTCTGCATCCAAGTGCTTGTAAACTCAAGAGCAGCTCTTCCACAATTTCTTGATAGTTGTCCGCTTTCTTGTTCCCTAAGAAGTTCCGCACCACATTAGAGAAGGCATTCCAAGTTCTTGCCTGTGCCTCAGTCATTGTTGCAAGGAAGTGTGGATCTCTGAGTAGTGTTCTTATTTGAGGTCCATCAAAAATTCCTGCCTTTTTCTTCTCGTCGCTAAGACTTGGAAAGGTTGAGCATATATATCTGAAACACTCTCCACTATGATCAAGAGCCTTGACGAATTGCTTCATGATACCAAGTTTTATGTGCAGAGGAGGAAGGACAATGTTTTTCCTGTCAACCAGAGGATCGTTAATGATATTCTTGTCACCAGGCGTCAAACTATGTCTTGGTGGCCAATTCTTTTTCACCCAATGGTCTGCTGTAGCCCTGCTGTCCCAGTAGCACAGAAAACAGGGGTATTTTGTGTACCCTCCTTGCTGGCCCAATAGAAAGTTTACCATTTTCAAGCCCACACAAATTAACCATTCATGAGCATGGTATTGCAACCTCTCTAGAACAGTCTTAATGTTTTCATACTCTTCTTTAATTTGTACAGAATGTCCGATTGGAATTGAACCATACTTGTTTCCGTTATGAAGAAGAACACATTTCAAGCTCCTTTTAGAGCTGTCAATAAAAAGTCTCCAATCCTTACTATCATATGCTGGAAGTCCCATGGAGAGAAGAAGTCCTTCTACATCATTACAAAAAACAAGCTGGTCATATGAATGAAAGTACTTCCGCAGTTGCTCTTCTCTGTTGCGATAAAAGGAGACACTCGTGCCAGGTTTTAAGAGTCGTTTCTCTTGAAGCCTGGAAGCTAACAATTCAGCAGACTGTTTTGGCAAATTCAGATCTCTGACCAGATCATTCAATTCTGACTGAGTAAACAACGTTGGCTTTTCACAATCTTCACCAGATGGCTTGAAAAGATCAGTCTCTTCATCTTCATCAGTAGAAACAGGTGAATTCCGGTCTATATCCTCAATCTCTGGTAGCTCAGTAAATTCTGGCACGTTACGTGATGGAGCAAATCTGAGATCAGATTTGGATTCAGCACCTTAAAGTTAGTAAAAAACAGTTAAAAGGTTTCATGCCAGAAAAAAAAATTATTTTTTGTAGACCAGTGTTATATAAACAAGAACGAAAGAAGAAGATTAAGAAGAAAGAAGGACAAAGAAAAATTAAAAACAAGAAGAACGACAGAAGAAGTTGAAGAAGAAAGAAACAGCTGCCAGGGAGGGCGGGTCACGTACATGAGCCTCCACCGTTCCTCTGATGGCGGGATAAACACGTTCACTCTTTATGACCTCACCATCACACTGCTTCTCCCCTACCCCCCCCCCTCCTACCTCCCCCTACCTCCTCTCCCCTCCCCCTCACACCTCCTCTTCTTCATCCATCCCCCTTCCCTCATACCCCCCTCCCACTTCTACCTTCCTTCTCCCTCTTACCTCCCTTCCCCTATTTTTTGTTTCCCCCCCCCCCTTCTACCTACCTCTTCTCCTATATCTCTTTCCTACCTCCCATTTTTCCCCTCCTACCTCCCCTTCTCCCCCTCTTACTTCCCCTCCCCCTCCTAATTCCCCTCTCCCTCTTTGCACCCCTCCCGATCCTACCCCCTCTCCTTCCCTTTCCTACTTCCCCTCCCGCTCCTACCACTATCCTCACTCGCTTGGTTTTCCCCTCCCCTCTCCCCCACCTGTCTGTACTCCCTTTCTCTCACACCCCCTTCCTTTAGTCTCCCTAGGATCATCTCTTCCTCGTCCCGTCCTTCTCTCCCCTCTTCCTATTTTCCCTTCTCCCCCTCTCCCCCTTCCCAACCCCTCTCCACCCCTTCCCCCGGCCTCCGCACCCACCACATCCCAGTGACGTCACCAGTATAGGGGGGGGGGGTCTTGGGAAATACAATGACTGTGTGTGTGTGTGTGTGTGTGTGTGTGTGTGTGTGTGTGTGTGTACAAATGTCCTTGTTACCCACATCTGTGTATGTTTATTTACGCATTACGTAAGCTCTTAACACAAGGCCAGAGTATAGATGGCTCGTTGTCAGGGCAGTTAACTGGTGCTAAATACTACTTAAAGCTTATTTAATGGTCGTTAGTGGTAGTTATGTTTAGTACTGATAGTGAGTTGGTTGGTAGTTGTGGTAGTTGGGCAGGGGTGAATTGGTAGTTTAAGTGTGACATCACAGAGGGAGGAATTTGCATTCTCCCAGGGGAAGAAAGGGAGGCCTCGCTACCAGTGGGGTGAGAGAGAAAGGGAGGGGGGGGGCTAGGGGAGAGGAGGGGAGAAGAAAGATGGGGAAGAATAAAAAAGGAGGGGAGGAGAGAAAGTACGAATTGTCTAGGGTGAGGGATAGGGAGAAGAAGTAGAGGGAGAAGCATAAAGATGACGATTGGGGGAAGATGGGGAGAATATAAATGGCAATGCTGGGGGGTGTAGAAGATAGGTTTAATGGATGGGGAGGATAAATGGGGTGATAGTTGGGAGTTACATGAGGAGAATGTGATGGTGGCGGGGAGTGTAATGAAAGTTTGGGTGAGATGGGGGAGAGGAGGTAATCCGGGGGAGTTAAATTGGTGGTGAATGACTTTATGGAAGGTAAGGGAGATTGGGGGAGGTGAATGTTGGGGAAGATAATTATTATGGTGATGGTGGTTGTTGGGGAAGGAAGGACAAAGGGGTGAGAGTTGAACCTTCTTCTCCCAGTCAACCATTTTTCTCTCCAGTCAACCAACAAGACTGGCCTCTCCAACCTTACGAAATCTCGGCCATTTTACCTTATTACACAACCAATCAGAACCCCTGCTCCTCCTTCTCCTCCCCCCCCTTCCTTTCTTCCTTCATTTTTCCTTCATCTCCTCCTCTCCCTCCTCCTCCTCCTTCATAATACATCTTGTGTTCCAGGAAATATTACTGTCAAGAATAGACTTAAATTATGCATGAAGTACCAGCTGGCGCCTCTGACCCCCACCATTATAAGTGTGTGTTTGTAAGATCAATATATTTATAGGTTAATCCATGAGAACATAATGAATGCCACCTAAAGATTAGACACCCCGGCTTATTTCACCTGAGATTAGTCACCCCGGTTTATTTCACCTGAAGATTAGACACCCCGGTTTATTTCACCTGAAGATTAGACACCCCGGCTTATTTCACCTGAAAATTAACTACCTTACCTCCTAATCGTAACCATATGTGAAGGTATGCGATTTTTATCTTGATTTATGTGAAAATATAACCGGCTTCATTCGTAGAGTAAAAGTTCTTTCCATTAATCTGTACCTTGAGTCATCACCAGACCTTATCAGTTTATTCTATATAATTTTATTTTATTTAATCTGGGTTTATTCAATTTAATCTTGGGTTTTATGAGTTTATTCTATATAATTTTATTTTATTTAATCTGGGTTTATTCAATTTAATCTTGGGTTTTATGAGTTTATTCTGTATAATATGTAGTTACTCTGGACGGTGCCTCAGGTGACGCAAAAACCATTGTCTGGTTATTTTCTTCTGTTTGTTGTGAGCAAAAACCTGACCCAACTTGGAGGATTCTTGTTGTGTCTTGGTCCTCTCTCGAACACACACACACACACACGCACACACACACGCGCACACACACACACACTTGCCAGCTGATGGGGTTCTTATGTAATGTCAGTGGCACCAGCAGTAGTCATTGCAGTATTTATAGCAGTAGCTCTTAACAGTAGCAGCAGTAGGTAGTCGTAGCCTTGTAATGTATTGTAGTAGGTATAGAATTCCTCCACTGTGTCTGGGAACTCACAGTACCCCGCCAGCAGCTGTGTACCACGTGGTGGGGGGCGGGGTGGGGCGAGGCGGGGCGGGGCGGGGGCACTCACAAAGAACTGCCCGGGCTACCCTCCCTCCTTCCAACTCTCCCCCGCATTACGCACTACCCGCACCTCCTGCCCTCTTTCTTTCCTCCCCCCTCCCCCCCTTTACCCTCCTTCTATTACGAAATACCGTCTCTCTCTCTCTCTCTCTCTCTCTCTCTCTCTCTCTCTCTCTCATTACTTCCCTTTCTTGTGGTTTTTGTTTAGTTTGTATAATGTAAACCACTTATCCTCTGTACCGTCCTTCCTCTCAGTGTGTGTGTGTGTGTGTGTGTTGTGTCGCCTTCCCTCATAACCCTGTTCCCTGACGTCATACTCTCTCACACGCACGCACACACCAGACCACGTGGAGATATAACGGAGTTTTGGTAACTGCGTATTTGAGACAGCTGGAGTCCACTCGTGTGTTGTGTGTGTGTGTGTGTTCATTCGTTCGTTCTGCTCCCAAGTAATAGGAACAGAGCGCTACAGAGATGCAGTAATTGTACAAAATATATACTGTATACACTATACATAGCCAGTGCAGGTATACACTATACATAAAGTGGTGTTATAGGAATAAAGTCAATAAAAATGAAATTAATCCAAATAAATGAAAAACTAATATAAAATTTAGATTGAGGAAGACTACAGGTGAGCATTGATCATTAAGGCAGTTTATCTTGGTGAGTTATGGTAGGTAGTGGGACAGGCAGATGAGTGGTGTTATAGCAGCTGCTTGGGGCCAATACACCGTTTGCCATTTCCTTAATACGTTTACTTTTTTTGCGTGTCTGTTGGGCATGTCCACGTGGCATGTTGTGGGTCCGTGCGTGTGTGTGTCCACGTGGCCTGTTATGTGTTTGTGTGTGTGTCCACGTGGCCTTATGTGCATCTGCGTGTGCCTGTCCCAAATATCTCTCTCTGTCTCCGCTTCTTTTTTAATAGTCAGAATATTTCCAAAATTCTTGTCAGCTCTTGTGTCTTGCTTATAAATGTGTCCGAATAGTTTAGATTATGTTCGAACACACATCTTTTGCTCCGTACACGCGTTCGAATATTTGTACACGTGTGAAACCTAACAAACTTGGTTTTTACGTGTGTTCGAATGTCTATACACCACAGGAAACATCTGAACCCGGGTTTCTTGGTTTTTAATCATGTTTATAGAGCAACTTGATGGATCCAAGATGGCCGTACGTGCTTTGTCCTTCTTAAGTGAAGCATAAATGAAACAGTCTCAGTGTTTCAAGAAGGAGCTATTTACATATTACCTTGAAATTTAAGCATAACTGAGAAAGTTTCAGTGTTTCAAGGTAGCACTGTTTACTTAATTCCTCGAAAATGTAGCGAGTCTGTTTTAGTGCTTCAAAATGATGCGCTGTTTACATTGAAACTCGAAAATGAAGCATAAATTAATAGTTTCAGTGCTTCAAGATGGCGTGTTTACATGACACTAACACGCCTTCTTCCTCAGTACTAACTCAATATTTATTTTTATTTTTATTTACTCATTAATAAATTATCGTTGAAGGATACAGGTTATTTTTTTTAAGTAATAAATAATTTGTAGTTATGATGTGAGATGTGGTGGTATATCGAAGACGTAATGACACGGTACTAAGAGGTGAGGCGATTTAGTGAATTGGCATGTAGTTAGCGCATTGACGTGGAGTTAGCTCGTTGACGTGGAGTTGGCGAGGTGACATAGTGTGTTGAATTAGAGAGATGACTTAGTGTATAAAAGTGGAGTTAAGCGAGATGACGTAGTTCGTTGACATGTAGTTAGCGTTTTGACGTAGTTCCTTGGCGTTGACGTAGTGCCTTGGCGTTGACGTAGTTCCTTGACTTAGTGGTTGATGATATTGTAACTCGACACCCTGGTTTGAAGACAGACTTCCACACTGTCTTCAAACTAATGACCTCAATATTTCTGATACACACGTGGGAAGATTCTCAGAGCCCAGGCCGTACAGACTGGTGGTGGACTAGTACTGGCTGCTTATAATGCGAGTTTCTTCACACACACACACACACACACACTCTCTCTCTCTCTCTCTCTCTCTCTCTCTCTCTCTCTCTCTCTCTCTATACCCACGTTCACATAAGCAAAAGTGTCTAATTACCCTTGAACCTCCTATCCAACCCCTGAACCTCCTATCCAACCCCTGAACTTCCAATCCAACCTTTGAACTCCCAGTCCAACCCCTGAACCCCAAATCCAACCCCTGAACCCCAAATCCAACCCCTGAACCTCCAATCCAACCCCCTAACCCCCCAATCCAACCCCCGAACCTCTAATCCATTCCCTGAACCCCCAATCCAACCCCCGAAACCCCCAATCCAACCCCGGAACCCCCCAATCCAACCCCGGAATCCCCCAATCCAACCCCGGAACCCCTCAATCCAACCCCGGAACCCCTCAATCCAACCCCCGAACCCCCAATCCAACCCCCGAACCCCCAATCCAACCCCCGAACTTTCAATCCATTCCCTGAACCCCCCAATCCAACCCCCGAACCTCCAATCCATTCCCTGAACCCCCAATCCAACCTTGAACCCCCAATCCAAAGCTCCTGAACCCCCAATCCAACCCCCGAACCTTCAATCCATTCCCTGAACCCCCCAATCCAACCCCCGAACCCCCAATCCAACCTTGAACCCCCAATCCAAAGCTCCTGAACCCCCAATCCAACCCCCGAACCTCCAATCCAACCCCCGAACCCCCAATCCAACCTTGAACCCCCAATCCAAAGCTCCTGAACCCGCTCTTCCCCGCCATCATAAACAAATGAATGGCGGGCGGTAGTGACATTCACCCGAGGTCGTATTAACACTCTGTGAATGAGCGCGTAGAACATGCCTAACCTTTGACTGGCGGATCACTTAACTGGTGATAAAGTTCAGGCGTGTAACTGTAGTGCTTGTGTAACAGTTTGAGTTCCCGGAAGTTGCCACCAGTCGATATTTGAGATACTGGACGTTGCCATAAGTCGATATTTGAGACGGTGGACGTTGCCATAAGTCGATATTTGAGATAGTGGACGTTGCCATAAGTCGATATTTGAGATAGTGGACGTTGCCATAAGTCGATATTTGAGATGGTGGACGTTGCCATAAGTCGATATTTGAGATACTGGACGTTGCCATAAGTCGATATTTGAGACGGTGGACGTTGCCATAAGTCGATATTTGAGATAGTGGACGTTGCCATAAGTCGATATTTGAGATAGTGGACGTTGCCATAAGTCGATATTTGAGATGGTGGACGTTGCCATAAGTCGATATTTGAGATGGTGGACGTTGCCATAAGTCGATATTTGAGATGGTGGACGTTGCCATAAGTCGATATTTGAGATAGTGGACGTTGCCATAAGTCGATATTTGTGCTCCCGGAAGTTGTCAGCAATGCGGCTTAATCTCGGGGGAAAAAACTCTTATTTTCTGTGTGTTGTATTCATACTTGTGTGTTATGAGCGAGTGACTCAACTAACCAACACGGGGACTGTATGACTGAATGATTGAATGAATGAATAAATGAATGGATTATTTTCACTGTATTTCATATCATTTTCTGCCTCTTAAAGATTTGATAGACAAGTTGAAACCATTCCCATCATTTATTTAAATATAATAATTCTTTAAGTTTTCTATTTTTAACCTCCATTACCTATTAAGGAATCAAAGATGAAATAATTATAAAGTCAAGGCTACAAATCTGAGTAATTGGACCTTCTTTTGTTTTATTCGAGCAGGACTGATGACCTGTGACGTGTTGATATAAATTCCTTCATTTCGTCTATACTAGTCTGAGCAGTGTCGTGTTTTGAGTGTTGTTGGCCGATGGTTATTAGGTTTATGAGCTTCTGTAGGAGGCTTAATACATACATACATACATACATACATACATACATGCATACTGACCCATATCTCTGACGCATGACTTACCGATGTTCCTGTTTGACGCATGACTTACCCATGACCCTGATAAGACGCACTTCATGAGTCATACGCCGCGTCACGCAACATCACCATCATCACGCATTGCTACCTACACATGTGAGTCACTTGTGAGAGAGAGAGAGAGAGAGAGAGAGAGAGAGAGAGAGAGAGAGAGAGAGAGATTGTCATGGAGTGGATAAACAAGAAGAAAAAATAAGAAAAAGAGGAAGAAGGAAAAAAGGAAGAAGAAAAAATAGGTAAATAAGGAAGGAAAACGTAGTAGAAAGAAGAAGAGGAAGAAGAAAAAGAACCAACACTACCAGGAGTGACAGAAGAAAGACCTAGGAGTGTCCACAGGGCTAGGAGTGACATAATGTCCACAGGGCCAGGAGTGACCTAGGAATGTCTACAGGGCCAGGAGTGACGGAGGAGTATCTAAATGACAAGGAGTGATCTAGGAGTGTCTACACGACCTGGAGTGATGGAGGAGTGACCTAGGAGTGTCTACATGACTTGGAGAGACGGAGGAGTGTCGTGGAGCCACAGTACGACACACTAACATGGACACAAGGCTCTTACTGACCCGGGGAATCACCTCATATAATCACATTAACAGCTCCTGCCCGGGAAACGCTGACGCAGTTGATTGGCTAAGGATGCTCTTGGTTGGTTTAGCAAGGCGGTGATTGGATGAGGAGGCTCCAGGCTTGTTTAGCACGACGGTGATTAGCTGAGGCTCCAGGTTGGTTTAGCACGGCGGTGATTGGCTGAGGAGGCTCCAGGTTGGTTTAGCAAGACGGTGATTGGCTAAGATGGTTCCAGGTTGGTTTAGCAAGGCGGTGATTGGATGAGGAGGCTCCAGGTTTGTTTAGCACGGCGGTGATTAGCTGAGGCTCCAGGTTGGTTTAGCACGGTGGTGATTGGCTGAGGAGGCTCCAGGTTGGTTTAGCAAGACGGTGATTGGCTAAGATGGTTCCAGGTTGGTTTAGCAAGGCGGTGATTGGATGAGGAGGCTCCAGGATGGTTTAGCAAGACGGTGATTGGCTAAGATGGTTCCAGGTTGGTTTAGCACGGCGGTGATTGACTGAGATGGATCCAGGTTGGTTTAGCGAGGCGGTGATTGACTGAGATGGTTTCAGTTTGGTTTAACAAGGCGGTGATTGGCTGAGATGGTTCCAGGTTGATTTAGCAAGCCTGTGATTGGCTGAGATGGATCCAGGTTGGTTTAGCAAGGCGGTGATTGGCTGAGATGGTTCCAGGTTGGTTTAGCAAGGCGTGTGGCGATTGGCTGAGGAGGCCCCAGGTTGGTTCAGAAGAGCAGGTGATTGGTTAATGTTTCCCACTGGTTTAGGAAGACATATGAATGGTTAATGTTCCTGATTGGTGTAGGAAGGCAGATGATTGGGCAAGGTTCCTGGTTGGATTAGGGTGGCAGATGTTATTGAACAAGGTTCCTGAATGGTTTCGGGAAGCAGATGATTGGAGAAGATTCCTGATTGGTTTACGAAAGCAGATAATTGGCCAAGGTTTCTGATTGGTTTAGGAAGGGAGATGATTGGCCAAGGTTCCTGATCGGTTCAGAAAGACGACTAATGGGTTAAGAATGCTCCTAAATGGCAAATAAGGCTCCTGATTGGTTTAAGGAAACAGCTGAATGGGTAAGGAACTCCTGATTGGCTTAAGAATCTCCTATTTGGTCAGGAGATAGTTGAACTAGCATAATCAATCATCATTACATTTAGTTACTCACACCTTCGCCTTTAAATTAATTTCCAGGTGTGATATTTTCCCACCTGTATTATAAGGTCTGGTGGTCCACTTAGCCAATTGTATTATAGCGTACGTGGTGGTGATAGTAACTCAGTGTAAGTTTGGTATATGGCCCATTACCTAGTTGCTAGTGCTAGTTAACGTGTACAGCGAACCCTAACCCGGATGTACACGGTGACCAACACACACACACACACTCACACACACACACATACACACACATTTGTACATGATATTCATTCATAGTTGTACACGACAAACACACTCATACACACACACACACACACACACATTCATAACACACACACACACACACACACACACAGCAGTACAAGAGATATGTACACAAAAAGCACATCTACCATCTCGTGAATAATATAAAAAAACATAGAAATGGAACAGATATTAAACAATGCATGAATGTCGATCACGTTGAGAGAGAGAGAGAGAGAGAGAGAGAGAGAGAGAGAGAGAGTCGTCACCGCTTCACCTGTTGCGTATAATATAGAGACAAAAAGTGATATATACCTTACATATAATTGAGACCCTCTCCCCTCCCCCCTCTCCTCCCCCCTCTCCTCCCCCTTTCCCTCCCCCTTCCCCCTTCCCTTCCCCTTTCCTCCCCCTCCCCCCTCCCCTCTCCCTCCCTATCCCCCCTCCCATCCCCCTCCTCCCCCTCCCCAGTAAATCCCGAGAGCTTATAGAAAATTACCTACAATGGGATGGTTCTGTGTTAATGATGCACTTCCGCAGAACACCGTACTCAAGGACACATTCAAACACCGACAATGGATGTGTCATATTTAACTGTTGTCTCCCGTAGTGATAAATATACGCTATGTTACGCTTCCCCGCTCGTAACATTTGGCGTAGTTGGTGAAATGAGTGATCGGACTAACTACCTATTTCATGTAGTAATTAAATGACATTACAATTTATTTCATGTACCCACTACCACCAACCCTACTCACCACCTACCACACCCACCCCCTACTACCCCCTACCACCCTCTCCCCCACTACCCCTACCACCACCCTAGCCCGCTTCACTGTTCCCTTCCATGCTTCCTCTCTCACACGTTGGACACAGACGATTCTCCTCACCATCATCTGAACTCTGATGTGTGGCTGTCTTGTTACTATACCTGGAACATCTTTACAGGTTGAGTTAGTTGTTGGTCTACTCTTCTACTGTCTGCTGGTGTGAAGGCTGGGTCATCTGGTACTGGGTTTTTTTTTTAATACATTATATATAAATTATGGAGTATTGGTGTTGGACAGAATGTATTGTGGTGGGTGAACCAGTGTGTTGTGATGCCGGACCAGTGTGTTGTGTAGGCGTTAGGGTGTTGTGTAGGGTGTGTGTGTTGTAATGCCGGACCAGTGTGTTGTATTGGCATTACTGTGTTGTGTAGGGTGTGTGTGTTGTGATGCGGAATGACCACAAACCCGTATTGTAGTGTTAGGATGGTGACTACTGTAATCATTTACCATAACAACACGCATTACAACAGATCCTTAAGAATATGGATATTTTCTCGAGGGAAAAAATTTACGTTACAATATATTATAATAACCGTAAAGGAAGCCGGGAGTTACCTTCACCTGGCTCTGACATCGGAAATATTATTGCCCCCGTCAGTTGATGTCACGGAAATATCGAGTGGAATATTACCTGGTGTTGATCTTACCTGTTGAATATTGTGAATAAATCATTACACAAGCTTAAAGTTGTAGCGTAAATTACTAATTAGTCATTTCAGTAGAGATTATGACTGTTACATTCAATATATATTACACATATGTTCAGGAGAAGAAGTTATCAGCTTGTGAACTATGTATGATGTTTGTATTTATGGTTACTAGTTAGGTTAGGTTAGTGGAATGTGAACTAGCATAGAGCTTTACCGGGTAGATACTAACAGTTTATAGCTGACTGTTGTTTAAGTAAGTTGAAGTGACTTGACTGTGGTCACTTAAAAGCTACAATGAATCTATGATGATGAAGGGAAGTTGTCAGCGCTTTGGCCTTAGTGAGAGAGAGAGAGAGAGAGAGAGAGAGAGAGAGAGAGAGAGAGAGACCTGACTCAACCAAGTATATAAAGAACGGGAACTTTTGTACTTTAGCGTCACACAGGAACACAGTTGGTAATGGACGGTAATAAGGAATGCAGTTCCCTGTAATAAGATTCGAGATTACAGGAAATACATGTAATAGACGGACAGTATAAGGGTAAAATGTAAGATAGAGTATAAGGGCAAAGTATCAGAGGATATAGGGAAAAAGTATAATGGTAGAGTATAAGGGTGAAGTATATAAGGTAAAATATAAGGATAAAAGTAGGGTATGAGTGTCAAGTATAAGGAGACCATATAAGAGTGAAGTATAAGGAACGTACAAGGCCAGGTACACCTATAGTGAATGTACATATATATACTTTCATAATTATTTAAAAAAAAAGAAACAGAAAACTATCCTTCACGACCCGTCAACATGTAACAGCCAGGTTATGAAAGGCGTATGGACATAAAGATACTGTACTACATTGATAGGTAAGGAAACATTGCGTAATTTAGTAATAATTGGGGAACACACACACACGGTGCAGCACTTAGACGATGGTGTGAGAGTCAAGATGTGGTGATAGACTGATTTACGATGGTTAGGTTAGGTTAGGTTAGGTTTTATGGTACCTGGGAGAGCTGTAGGTCAAGTACCAACAGTAATCAGTAGTTTAATATTCTTATACTTATCACAATATGTTAAAAGTGTTGCATTAAAGGAGAGAACAGTCGCCAAGGCCCTGGTTTAATAAAGACGCTCACTGAGTTGTGGTGCTCCTGTATTGGTTTTCGATGTCGTCTGTTCCACATAACAGTTTATTGAACTCATTATTGAGATGTTTGGCTTTGGTATAAATCTTTACCCCGAGAGTTTACAGTCTTACCCTCAACTTGTTAATTAATTTACTTTTAAAGATTTATATATTTCTTGTTGTTCCTCTGTGTCGTGGGTCTAGTCCAGTAGACCCAGCAGTTGTGAGGTGTGTGCAGCTGCCTCCTGCGCCAGCATCAACAACAACTTAGTACGGCATACATCTTAATGCTGGCGCGCCCAATAACTTGAGCAGAGAGGCGTGTGGCAAGGCAACAAAAAAGTCCATAATTCTAGCGGTGGGTGCGGGAGTGTGTGGCGGAACGTGACGCTGGGGCTGGTGGCACAGGGCCGGGCGTGCCTCCCTGCAGTGCCACTGCTAAGCTGTTTCCAAATGAGGCAAGTTGTATGCATTGGCGGTAGGGCGAGCCCGCTCCCCGCCCGATGTAATAAAGCCTCAAACTTGACGCATTAATCCTTACCTCATTGCCATTCTAGGGAGGTCTGCTGGGGAGCCGGGCCTCGGGGACACTCGCTACACCAGCCCACGATCCCCTGACGGACTTGGGATTGGAGGACACCCACTGTACGGCGGGGGAATCCCTTTAGGGGAACTTGGAGATATATCCTGTAAAAGTGGAAGATGCTCGGGGTTACTTGGGGACTTACACACTATTTCTACAAGAGGACACTGTATGTTTGGGACACTGTATGTTTGGGACACTGTATGTTTGGGACACTGTATGTTTGGGACACTGTATGTTTGGGACACTGTATGTTTGGGACACTGTATGTTTGAGACACTGTATGTTTGGGACACTGTATGTTTGGGACATTGTATGTTTGGGACACTGTATGTTTGGGACACTGTATGTTTGGGACACTGTATGTTTGGGACACTGTATGTTTGGGACATTGTATGTTTGGGGCACTGTATGTTTGGGACACTGTATGCTTGGGACGCTGTATGTTTGGGACACTGTATGTTTGAGACACTGTATGTTTGGGACACTGTATGTTTGGGACACTGTATGTTTGGGACACTGTATGTTTGAGACACTGTATGTTTGGGACACTGTATGTTTGGGACATTGTATGTTTGGGACACTGTATGTTTGGGACACTGTATGTTTGGGACACTGTATGTTTGGGACACTGTATGTTTGGGACATTGTATGTTTGGGGCACTGTATGTTTGGGACACTGTATGCTTGGGACGCTGTATGTTTGGGACATTATGTTTGCGACACTGTTTGGGGCACTGTATGTTTGGGACACTATGTTTGGGACACTGTATGTTTGGGACATTGTATGCTTGGGACACTATGTTTGGGACATTATGTTTGGGACACTGTATGTTTGGGACACTGTATGTTTGGGACACCGTATGCTTGGGACACTGTATGTTTGGGACATTATGTTTGGGACACTGTGTGTTTGGGACACTGTATGTTTGCGTATGGGGCACTGTATGTTTGGGACACTGTATGTTTGGGACACTGTATGTTTGGGACACTATATTTGGGACATTATGTTTGGGACACTATGTTTGGGACACTGTTTGGGACACTGTGTGTTTGGGACACTGTGTGTTTGGGACACTGTATGTTTGGGACACTGTTTGGGGCACTGTATGTTTGGGACACTGTATGTTTGGGACACTGTATGTTTGGGACACTATGGTTGGGACACTATGTTTGAGACACTATGTTTGGGACATTATGTTTGGAACACTGTGTGTTTGGGACACTATGTTTGGGACACTGTGTTTGGGACACTGTATGTTTGGGACATTATGTTTGGGACACTATGTTTGGGACGCTGTATGTTTGGGACACTGTATGTTTGGGACACCGTATGTTTGGGACACTGTTTGGGGCACTGTATGTTTGGGACACTATGTTTGGGACACTGTTTGGGGCACTGTATGTTTGAGACACTGTATGTTTGGGACACTGTATGTTTGGGACACTGTATATTTGGGACACTATATTTGGGGCACTGTATGTTTGGGACACTGTTTGGGGCACTGTATGTTTGGGACACTGTATGTTTGGGACACTGTATGTTTGGGACACTGTATATTTGGGACATTATGTTTGGGACACTATGTTTGGGACACTGTGTTTGGGACACTGTGTGTTTGGGACACTGTGTTCGGGACACTGTATGTTTGGGACACTATGTTTGGGACACTATGTTTGGGACACTGTATGTTTGGGACACTGTATGTTTGGGACACTGTGTGTTTGGAACACTATGTTGGGGACACTGTGTGTTTGGGACACTATGTTTGGGACATTATGTTTGGAACACTGTGTGTTTGGGACACTGTATGTTTGGGACACTGTTTGGGACACTATGTTTGGGACATTATGTTTGGAACACTGTGTGTTTGGGACACTGTATGTTTGGGACACTGTGTTTGGGACACTCGCTACAACAAGAGAATATCTCAAAACTTTGAAGACCGTTTTAACAAAAAGAGGTCTTGTAGGTGACTCAAGGACATGGAGAATCTATTACTAGGGAGAAAATAATTTTAGGGAACTCGTCGCCTTGATGACTCCAATAATAGAGAGAAATAGGTGATTTGCAGGATTTAAGGAGACTCGCCAGAGGAGAAAATCGGCCTGAAGACCTGGACCTGGAGACGCCCGCAGTAAAGTAGTGGAACCATGCGGGAGTCTCTAGGACTTGTGAATACTTCGAGATATTGGAGACGATCACTACAAGAGACTGAGGGGGGGGGGGGATTATTGGTGACTCTTGCTACAGGAGATGAAGGATCTGTGGACAACTCAATCGCATAGGGACACCCGCTACAAGAGGGGGGGGGGGGCTTGTTGTGTTGGGACTCAGAGAACTTGGGGATAATATTGTGATAGACGGAGGTGAGAAACTCTCCGGGTGAAAGTTTTTGGTTAGTTTAGTCGTTCCTCCAGTGTTGATGGTGACGTACGTGGTATAAAACTGTGGTTGTTCCTCACAGGAGCACCGAGCCTGTGGAGGGTGACACTACAGCAGGTTCCTCACCACAGAACGTTACCACTCTATAAAATCGTCGTGAAAACCTGGAAAAAAGCCATTAGGATAGTGTGGTCATAACTACCCGAGTCGCGTGCGTGGTGCCAGACGGCCGCCCCCCGTCAGACGTGACCTGGGTGGCGCTGCCTGACCCGACCTCCTCCCTGTCCCATCCCGCCCCGCCCTCAACACTGCCAGAATTGCCCCGCTTTTAAACTACTTTTGTGAACATTTCTGGGGCTTCGCTGTTCGCGCTATTAATTATCATCAACCTCGAGTTATTACCAAATCTGTAAAACTTGGCATGAGAAAGTTAACATAATTACGAACCTGTTATCAGATACACCGGGGACTCTAATGATGGAGGCCCTCTGGTAACGAACTCAAAGATTCTAGAGACGACTTCAATGGATTAAGGCAACATTGTAGTAATAATCGCGATTGTGAAATAATATATGTAATGTGACGTACTGTATATAGTGTCGTTAAATGACTGATTTTACGATAGATGTGTGTTAAGGAACGAAGACAACATCAGTAGGAAAATGTCCGAAACTGTGTGAAACTTGTGTGGTGACTGTGGGTGGAGGTGGAAAGGTCTGGGCAGAGGGTGTGGGCGCCGCACGTGCCTTGGGTGACACATCGCCCCTCAGAGACGGATGTTAGCGCCGCCCCACGCCCGCCCTCACTCCACCCCAATGACCACCTTAATGCCCAGCCCCTCACGTGACCCTCATTGACCCCTAATACTAAGACGGGGGGGGGGGAGGGGGGGGGCGTATCACACTTAATTTATAGACTCTCCAACCTCATCAACTCGACAATGTGAACTGATGATGTGAGGGAGTTTACTCTTCATCCCTTCAGACACTACCACGACTAGTAAGTAATCCAGAGAAGAAAAAATATATATAAATACAAGAGAAAAAATAAAAAGAGGAGGACCCGGTATTACGTTCTCTCAAATCTAATAAAGTTTCCAAATGATAAACGAATTCCCATTTTCTGCCATAACAAATTCCAGGCAACAACAAATATATTTTCCCAGCTTTGATGGCTACGAAAACGGACCTTATAGTGGCTGGAGTACGTGACGAGGGTTGAGACTCAGCTGGAATACTGATGAGCCGCCGCCACCACCACCACCACTACCACCACCACTACTACTACCACCGCCACCACCCCCGCCACCACCACCACCACCACCACCACCGTCGCCTCCTCCACCGGGGATGCTGTTGGGGGTGGAGGAAGAGGAGCCTAGGACCACCACCACCCCAACCCCCACCACCAGCACCCCCACCAGCACTTCCACTACCACTCCTACCACGCCAGCGAGAAATGTAGGCCAGGGGGGAGTGGCATATGTGATAAAAGAGGAGACGAAGAGCAAGGCGAAGAGCTTGGTATTGGGGTTAAAGGTGGAGTGTGTGGTGTGGCACGAGGAGGTGGTGTGGGAGTAGGAGGAGAGGTGTGTTGGAGTGGGAGGAGAGGTGTGTTGGAGTGGGAGGAGAGGTGTGTTGGAGTGGGAGGAGAGGTGTGTTGGAGTGGGAGGAGAGGTTTGGTGGAGTGGGAGGAGAAGTGTGTTGGAATGGGAGGAGAGGTGTGTTGGAGTGGGAGGAGAGGTGTGTTGGAGTGGGAGGAGAGGTGTGTTGGAGTGGGAGGAGAGGTGTGTTGGAGTGGGAGGAGAGGTTTGGTGGAGTGGGAGGAGAGGTTTGGTGGAGTGGGAGGAGAGGTGTGTTGGAGTGGGGGGAGAGGTGTGTTGGAGTGGGAAGAGAGGTTTGGTGGAGTGGGAGGAGAGGTGTGTTGGAGTGGGAGGAGAGGTGTGTGGGAGTGGGAGGAGAGGTTTGGTGGAGTGGGAGGAGAATGGTAGAGTGGGAAGAGGGTGGTCGTGGAGGTGGAAGGTGGTGGTGTGTAGGAGAGGTGTGTTGGAGTGGGAAGAGAGGTTTGGTGGAGTGGGAGGAGGATGGTAGAGTGGGAAGAGAGTGGTCGTGGAGGTGGAAGGTGGTGGTCGTGGTAGGAGAGGTATGTTGGAGTGGGAGGAGAGGTTTGGTGGAGTGGGAGGAGGATGGTAGAGTGGGAAAAGGGTGGTCGTGGAGGTGGAAGGTGGTGGTGTGGTAGGAGAGGTGTGTTGGAGTGGGAAGAGAATAGGAGGGTGGTGAAGGATGGGGGAGAGGGAAGGAAGGGAGTACGAAAGGTTAGACAAGAGGAGTGTGAGAGAAAAAGAGAAGAGAGGAGTGAGAGATAAAAGGCGAGGAGGAGATTGAAAGAGGAAAGACTTGAAGAGGATAAGGATGAATAGAGAGAGAGAGAGAGAGAGAGAGAGAGAGAGAGAGAGAGAGAGAGAGTTTATGGAAGAGGAGGTGAGAAAGGTGTGTGAGTAAAGGAAGAGAGAGAAACCTAACCTAACCTAATCTAAAACCCAGGTAGCGGTAGAGTGTCTTATCTCCAGGTGATCCTATAAATGTGAGAGGTACAGGGCATCACACACGCTGGTCGTCGATACCCTGAATGGTGAGCAGCCAGCTTGAGAGAGTATTCATGTCACCTCAGAAACACAAGCAGATAACACCCTGTACGTGATATTGAGATTATTATTATTACTATTATTATTATTATTATTATTATTATTATTATTACTATTATTATTATTATTGTTTTTGTTTTGTTGTTATTGTTTTTGTTGTCGTTATTATTGTTGCTTTTGTTTTAGTATATCATTTATCTTTCTATTAACTTGTATTTTTTTTTTATTATTTATGTATTTTTTTTTCTTTCAGGTAAGTCGACACACCCGGAGGCTGAGAAATGTACCTTATTCACTTATAAAAGGGAGCGTTAAGGTTGGGTTAGCTCTGGTCTTGGATACCGTGAGTACATGTCGTCTTATCCAACTACGTAACTCTCTTGACGTAATTATGAATTCCCGTTTATCCAACCCTAAAAGTCATTAATCCAATCACAAAAATTCTTAATCCAACTCTAAAAATCCTTAATCCAACCCTAGAAATCCTTAATCCTACCCTAAAAATCCTTAATCCAATCTAAAAACCCTTAATCCAACCCTAAAAAAAATCCTTAATCCAGCTCTAAAAACCCTTAATCCAACCATAAAAATCCTTAATCTAACCCTAAAATATCCTTAATCCAACTCTAACAGCCCTTAATCCAACCATAAAAATCCTTAATCCAACCCTTAAACCTGCTTAATCCAACCCTAAATTCCACCTCTAGTTTGAGTACTTATAACACAACGAATGACAGTGACTACCATAAAGTAACAAATCAGAGTAACAAGATATCATAAGTTACCATAACGGTATAGCAACAAGTGTGTGTAGTACAAGTGGTAACCTCTATGTAGGGGACTCTCAAGCGGTAACCTAACCTAACAAAAAAACCGTAGAGGGGCAGTCAGAGGTTACTGTCAGAAGAATGTAACCTAAACATCTCTCCAGTGGACAGCTGTGACGAGTCCAACCAACCAATCTACGACTGTATCAAAGGTGACAAGCAGTGGGATATTATCTAACATATCACTCAGCTGCGTCAAAGGTAGTTCAAACAAGTGTTACCAAGTGAGATAACTTCGATATCTCAAGAATCCTATTATCCTACCCTAAAACACCTGAAGGATAAGTACTCAATCTCCTATCCAGTCTTGGGTTGGTAAAATGCTACACTGGATCAATAGTGGTGTTGAGGGTGTAAATTATGGGTGTAGGGGGTGTGAGGATGAGGGCTGTGAGGTGTGGGTGTAGGGGGTGTGAGATGTGAGTGAAGGGGGGTGTGGGTGAGAGGGTGTGGGTGTATGAGGTGTGGATGAGGGGGTGTCAGTTATGGTTGTAAGGATTGTGAGGTGTGGGTGTAAGGGGGGGGGGTGTGAGGTGTGAGTGTAGGGGTGTGGGTGAGAGGGTGTGGGTGAGAGGGTGTGGGTGTAGGGGGTGTAGGTGTAGGGGGTTGTGAGGTGTGTGTGTGTAGGGAGAGGAGAGTGTGGGGGGAAGGAAGGGAGGGGGGGGGGGACTTCTCCAATTAGTGGCACGAAATTCTTCTTGCAGTGTTAGGAGGGGAAGCGTGCGTGAGGTGGGTGTTAGTGTAGTGGTGGTGAGGGTGTTAGTGTAGTGGTGGTGGTGAGGGTGTTAGTGTAGTGGTGGTGGTGAGGGCGTTCGTGTGGTAGTGATGGTGTGCACGGCAGAAACTTTGGAAGCCTGGGCCCCCCCCCCCCCCCCCTTCCACTAAAATGCCTCTCTGGAACTTTCGAATGCCCCTCCGGGAGTTTGGAATACCTTGCTGGAACTCTGGAAAACTCGGCTGGAATTTTGAAATCCTTGTTGGAACATTAAAATGCATCGCTGGAACTATGGAATGCCGACAGCGTGTGCCGCCGGAAGGGACCGCCTTGTTTTTGTCCGCTGGAAGCTGTTGGCCTTTTCCAGCTGGGAGGGGCAGGGAGGCTTTAGTGTGGCCTAGGGAAGCTGGGGTGAGCCGAGGTCTATATGGAGCAGCTAGGGTGAGATGGGGGCTGTGTGGAGCAGCTGGAGTGAGATGAGGGTTGTGTGGAGCAGTTAGGGTGAGATGAGGACTGTGTGGAGCAGCTGGGGTGAGATGAAGGCTGTGTAGAGCAGCTAGGGTGAGATGGGGGCTGTGTGGAGCAGCTGGAGTGAGATGAGGGCTGTGTGGAGCAGCTAGGGTGAGGTGAGGGTTGTGTGGAGCAGCTTGGGTGAGATGGGGGCTGTGTGGAGCAGCTGGAGTGAGATGAGGGTTGTGTGGAGCAGCTAGGGTGAGATGAGGACTGTGTGGAGCAGCTGGAGTGAGATGAGGGCTGTGTGGAGCAGCTAGGGTGAGATGAGGGTTGTGTGGAGCAGCTAGGGTGAGATGAGGGTTGTGTGGAGCAGCTGGAGTGAGATGAGGGTTGTGTGGAGCAGTTAAGTGAGGTTTTTACGTTTAATGTTAGTAATAATAATAATAATAATAATAATAATAATAATAATAATAATCGTCACACCAGAACACAACCCTCACCTCTGATACACTTCCCTAATATATTTAACTTTGCCTCGTGATTAACACTCGACCCATGTGTCAAGTTTCATCAAAATCGTTCAAATGATTAATGAAATGTTTTATTCACTCACTCGTGCGCTCATACCAAACAATAACGCGCGTAAAAACAAAAAAAAAAACATAAAAAAATATTGTAAAAAGATTGCGTGAACACTGCACGCACGCACACACGCACGCTGATAAGATTCCCTCCTGTATTGAGAGGAAGTAAAGTTGAAAATGACAAGGTTTAATTTTCACAGGTGAGATAGAAGTGTGTGTGTGTGGGGTGGGGGGTGCAGGTAATAAAGCCATATACACTCTATCTTCTTCATCTGGGTTAGGTGGAGGTAGCAGGGGATATGTTGGCTTATTGGTGATAGCGGCTAGTGTAGTCACGTCACTAGGCACATGGTACCTAAGTTTGTGCTAGGTGACCATAGTGACGCTGGATGGCCAAGGTGACACTAAAGTGGCACTCGGGGTCCAGTCAGGGCTTGTGTGGCCAAATTGGCACTTAAAGTGGCACTAGGAGATGTTCTTGGCGCTGGGTGGCACTAGCTGGCTGTTGGGTGGCAGATGGCAGGAGGCGAAGCTGAGTGGCTCTGAGCAGCGGTGAGCGGGGTATGGTAAATGAGGTGAAATAGTATCGGTTTGGACACGTTTAGGCAACATTAATGGTTTGGAGAGCTCACTGATGTTACGAGAGAGAGAGAGTGATCCTCTACCACGAATAAAATAAACCAGTATATAGAGACTTAGTTGAACATAAAGTATATTATGGTGGTCCCGGCAGCTCACTCATAATATTATATCAAGTTATCCCCTCACCTAGCTCAAGTGGTGTCACTCGTGAACTGGGAGTCACCTCTCTCTCTCTCTCTCTCTCTCATAGGATATCCTACATAGTG
>CAUDMG010002476.1:690000-702500 GCA_958450375.1 Homarus gammarus
AGGGTCAAGTTTGTCATGCCACTTACGTCTGTATATTTGGAGGTAAGAAATAACCTCTGGTCTAGCAGTGAGCGACTGAGTTAAGTGAGTAGTATATTGAGGTGTTATAAATAGTGCTAGAGCATAATGGCCCGTGTCTTCTCCCCTTCCTTCCCTCCGTCTCCACCCCTCCCTCCCTCCCCCTCTTTCCCTCCCTTCACTCCTCTTCCATCCCTCCCTCTCCCCCACCCCCTTCCTCCTCTCTCTCCACCCCTTCAAGGAAATAACTATAACTCGACAACTACTCAGACTAACAACTCAACCAACAATCCGAAGCTTGAGATCAATCCATTAAATATGCGGAAAGTTATCCAGCGGAAAGCCAATTTGTCACACCCGGACGAACAGAGGCTGGGTGCATTGTCGAGGGCCTGTCTTTGAATTTGGTCTAATACTATGGTCATCACTGCTGGAGTTTCATTTGACTCTTTTGTTAGTTTTTTTGGGGGGAGGGGGGGGGGGGGGGGTGGGGGTGGGTGGGATGGATGTATGACCTTTGACCTTTCAATAATGAGGTCATCTATTACATTTTTTCACAGGATTTAATTATTGTTCTACCTTTTTTTTTCTAACAATGCAATTTCGCTAATGTTGTGTGGATATTATTTATGGGAGATTAAAATTGTATGTCAGATGGTGGTGTAGGTCACGTCAGGTCAGGTGATAATTATGGTTAGTGTAGGTCAGGTGGTGGTGTAGGTCAGGTGGTGGTGTAGGTCAGGTGGTGGTGTAGGCCAGGTGGTGGTGTAGGCCAGGTGGTGGTGTAGGCCAGGTGGTGGTGTAGGCCAGGTGGTGGTGTAGGTCAGGTGGTGGTGTAGGTCAGGTGGTGGTGTAGGTCAGGTGGTGGTGTAGGTCAGGTGGTGGTGTAGGCCAGGTGGTGGTGTAGGTCAGGTGGTGGTGTAGGCCAGGTGGTGGTGTAGGTCAGGTGGTGGTGTAGGTCAGGTGGTGGTGTAGGCCAGGTGGTGGTGTAGGTCAGGTGGTGGTGTAGGCCAGGTGGTGGTGTAGGTCAGGTGGTGGTGTAGGCCAGGTGGTGGTGTAGGTCAGGTGGTGGTGTAGGCCAGGTGGTGGTGTAGGTCAGGTGGTGGTGTAGGTCAGGTGGTGGTGTAGGTCAGGTGGTGGTGTAGGTCAGGTGGTGGTGTAGGTCAGGTGGTGGTGTAGGTCAGGTGGTGGTGTAGGTCAGGTGGTGGTGTAGGTCAGGTGGTGGTGTAGGCCAGGTGGTGGTGTAGGTCAGGTGGTGGTGTAGGTCAGGTTTTATATGCATTTCCATATTTTTGAAAACATTGAGTTGATATTCGGTATAAGATCCAGTCTACCACACACACACACACACACACACACACACACACACACACACAAACAGTTATTTTACTATAAATACACTATAGTTAATAAGGAATATAAACGCCCCACTCGGTGTAACTTAAGAATTTCTTTAAGCAACATTATTGGGTGATTAAATTAGCAAACTTTTAGCCGTTCATGATGGAGCAACTCAGCAGCAGTTAATTCTCGAGCTAAATTAAAGTTGGTGGATTCCTCTCACGCCGCGACCTTCCTCAGTGTTGGAGTTATGCCGGTTTCTGGGCGTAATATTATGCATTAATATTAATATCCGCGTAAAGGGCGTCAGTCTATAAGTCTTCCAAAAACCTGTTAAATATTAAGAAAAAAAACATAAGAACATTTTGTGATGCCTCCAAGATTTTCAGCATGGAATTGTTGCAGACTAGCACAAATAGCCAACATATTTACTCCCTGGCAAGATATCAACAACGTGATGCAAGATGTGCACATTATCAGTTTCCTTAACCGGTTAGGCAGATGGAGACACCTGGCACCTCATAACATTTGTCTCCTAGTGTAGTGAGAACCTCGAAGTGTCCTTTATGTCAGAGTCCAGGTTACTGAATATCAGGCGATAATGTTATGACTCGGAAACTTGAATGACTTGGGACTTGAGACGAACTTCCTTTGTAAATTATTGACATTTCTTCATAACATCTTTTCTAACATTAACACCTGGATACTATATTAATATAACGTTGGTCACTTCATTTCTCAAATTACAGAACAAAATAATATTCTCGTACAAGACTTCATCTTATCTTGGCGCTGCATACCTTATAGAACCAACTCCTGTGCTGTGTTTTCCAACCTTTCTTGTATCTAAGTGTAAAGATATGGAAATATTGGCACAGCTCAGCAGCCAGCAGGTGTGTTGTGGTTTATGTATGCACCAGGAGACGGCGGGAGTGTTTAGAACTGGCCTGGCTGATGTTACTTTCCGTTGAATTTGTTACTGTGTGACGTTAGTAGTTCCTATACTAAAGGCCGCCCAACACACACACACACACACACACACACACACACACACACACACCAAAATTACACTTGATACTGTAATTTACTGACAGCGCTGTGTTACTGTTCTTTAGGGTAAAAATTCTTGAAGGAATGTGTGAGGTGGTGGTGGTTGTGAGGCGGTAAAATATTGTGTCGCATTTTCTCCGACTGAAAGCTCTGTTGTCACTCTTTCCTTCTGTTGATACACTGGTGCCACGCTTCCTTCTGTTTATACACTGGTGCCACGCTTCCTTCTGTTGATACACTGGTGCCACGCTTCCTTCTGTTGATACACTGGTGCCACGCTTCCTTCTGTTGATACACTGGTGCCACGCTTCCTTCTGTTGATACACTAGTGCCATGCTTCCTTCTGTTGATACACTGGTGCCACGCCTCCTTCTGTTGATACACTGGTGCCACGCTTCCTTCTGTTGATACACTGGTGCCACGCTTCCTTCTGTTGATACACTGGTGCCACGCTTCCTTCTGTTGATACACTGGTGCCACGCTTCCTTCTGTTGATACACTGGTGCCACGCTTCATTCTGTTGATACACTGGTGCCACGCTTCCTTCTGTTGATACACTGGTGCCACGCTTCATTCTGTTGACACTGGTGCCACGCTTCCTTCTGTTGATACACTGGTGCCACGCTTCCTTCTGTTGATACACTGGTGCCACGCTTCCTTCTGATACACTGGTGCCACGCTTCATTCTGTTGATGCACTGGTGCCACGCTTCCTTCTGTTGATACACTGGTGCCACGCTTCCTTCTGTTGATACACTAGTGCCATGCTTCCTTCTGTTGATACACTGGTGCCACGCCTCCTTCTGTTGATACACTGGTGCCACGCTTCCTTCTGTTGATACACTGGTGCCACGCTTCCTTCTGTTGATACACTGGTGCCACGCTTCCTTCTGTTGATACACTGGTGCCACGCTTCCTTCTGTTGATACACTGGTGCCACGCTTCATTCTGTTGATACACTGGTGCCACGCTTCCTTCTGTTGATACACTGGTGCCACGCTTCCTTCTGTTGATACACTGGTGCCACGCTTCATTCTGTTGATACACTGGTGCCACGCTTCATTCTGTTGATACACTGGTGCCACGCTTCCTTCTGTTGATACACTGGTGCCACGCTTCCTTCTGTTGATACACTGGTGCCACGCTTCATTCTGTTGATACACTGGTGCCACGCTTCCTTCTGTTGATACACTGGTGCCATACTTCCTTATGATACACTAGTGCTATGCTTCCTTCTCATAAAAATAAAGAGAAATGAAGAGAGAAATTTAAGAGAGGGAGAATAAAGAGAAACAAACAAAAAAAGAGAGAAAGAGATGAAATAACGAGAGAAACGGAAAATAATTAAGATCTATATAGGTAATGTGAGGCTGGCTGATGAGAGGTGTGTAGACCTGCTGACGGGTTAATACACCGGCCAGGTCCTGTTCTACCTGGCTGCTGTCCGCTCCTATCGCCTTTAAACACTCACGTCAGGTTTCCGTTGCTCATATTACCAAGCCTAGAGTTTTGTTGTTGTTGTTTTTTGTTTGCCACGAGTTTGATCACGGGTCAAGGTCAGAGGGTCGACTTGTGGTTCAGGAACATACATCTGAACAGTGCTGCCCGAGTGTGGCCCAGTAGTTAGGACTGGGGGCCCTTCTGTACTGGGAATCAATGAGATTATGGGCCTGTTAAGTCTCTGGAGAGTCATGCGCTTGACGAGGGCCTCAGTCTGGCCTCTTATCTCTCGAGGAGGTAGATGTTGACCATTAATACAGGAGACTACTGGGAGACGCAATGCAGTATCCTTCTTCTCCCCAAAGGCCTGAATAAACACACTGAGCATAGAAATTTCAGAAATCTATGTTTGAAATCACTCACAGCCAAATAACTTGCTCATCTCTACCAGCGGGAATCGAACTTGAGCCCCACGGAGTAAGAGTCAAGATAGCTTACCACTGAGCCACCCAAGGCTTAATACAACTGCCTTGTTCAATTTTGTATCGGATATCAATTAGTCTTTGGAAGCATCGTGGTATAAATTTAATCTATGGTTACTTGGTGTGAAGCTGAAGCAAAATTGAACAAGGTGGTTGTATTTAGCAGTGGGTGGGTCGGTCGTAACTATCCTGACCTACAGTCGGGTAGAGGAGCAGTTTGTAAGACTCGTATAAGTACTGTACAGTAGTTGAGTGTCACGCGTGTACACCTGTAGTTCGTCTCTGTACTGTACATGTCCGTTGACAATCACGCTTCGCCCTAGGGAGGAAGATGGTTCAGGTGTGGTTAACTCCCTCAGTAGCGGCACCACTCCTCCCACAGGTACTAACCGCCCTTTGTTGCCTGATGTGTTGTTGTTGTGTTTTCCTGGTGTTATATTGTGTTATAGCCTTGTATTGTGTTTATTGTAGTCTGTCTATTCTTTACGCTGTGTGTGTGTGTGTATAATATCTCGTCTATTTTCTTTTTAATTTTCTAATTTTTTGTGTGTATTTTTTTGTGAATGTGTGTATGTGTGAGCGCGCGCGCGTGTGTGTGATAGACCAATTATAACGAATCATTCAACATTCATATGGTAAGAACTAGGTACAAAAGATAATGTTTCGCTATAAGCGTAACATCGTCGCACGGTTTGCTTACAGTCAGAGTTAATTAATCAGAGCAATATCATAATTAATCTCAGGTTACAATGAGTTGGCTGGAGGAGAAGGCAGGAGGGCCAGGGTCCAAAACACACTTGAGGCAGCTAACTGACTTGCAGTTCACGCTGACTTCATTACTGGTCACTTTACTATGGAGGAAGGTAGTCTCCCCGGCCACTGTCTGAGAGTGAAGGAGGTGTTCTCTCTCTCTCTCAACAACTGTTTGATACACACATAAAAATAAACAAATTATTACACAAAAAACACACACAGTATATATATATATATATATATATATATATATATATATATATATATATATATATATATATATATATATATATATATATAATGACGTCCACTTTGCAAGGGTATCATTAATGTGTGTGTGTGTGTAATAATAATAATAATAATTAAAGGTTTATTGAAAGAGCATGGCAGCCGGAAGGCTGAAAATATACAGTTACATAATTGGAGAATGAATCCATTGATTTACAAATAATATACAAGTAACATAAGTGATACAAATATGATATATAATGACTATGTGGGGAGAAGATTATACTACAGGGCATTTCAACATAGTAACAGTGCAAAAAGGTAAGATTGGCTGGTAGTGAATACACTGGTTGATGACGAGTTAATAATTTTTACAATGGTTGGGACTGGGCTGTTCTTATAGCGATCAGTACGTGCTCGTATGGGCTGGATGCGGTTGTGGTGTCGAACAGCAATTCGCGGACGAGGGGTCTCGGGTGGAAGTAGGAGCCGGTGTCGAGGATGGTGCAGAAACTACTCACCAAATTTGCAAATGAAATCGTGGTTATCAGAGACAATCGAGAGGGTCAGTGTGTCGCGCGCTTCTTGATATGTGGAGTAGGAAGGGGAGAGAATAAGCTTGCTTGTCCTCTTTTGCACTTTTTCTAGGTGTTTCCGTTGTGTGGCATTTAGGGAGGAAGACCAGGTAGGGGAGGCATAGGTGAGCTTGGGAAGTATGAATTTTGAGTAAACACTGAGGAGCTCGGGTGCAGGAACTCCAAGGGACTTGAGTCGGCGGAGGAGGTGGGGACGGAAACTGGAGGATTTGACAACTGTACTGACGTGTGTTTTCCAATTTAGTTTATCTGTAGTGACACCGAGGAGCTTAGTGGAGTCTACAACCTGGAGTGTGTTGGGGCCCAAAGTAATGGAGGGAGGTGGACAAGGTCGGAGGAGAGGTGCATAACCATGGTCTTGGTATGGTTGATTCTGACGTGATTGTTGGTGGCCTAATTTTGGAGGCTGCTCAATAAATACTAAAGGGCTTTATTGAACAGTGTGTGTGTGTGTGTGTGTGTGTGTGTGTGTGTGTGTGTGTGTGTGTGTTTTACAGAAAAATTTAATTATTAAAAATTAACTTATTTATCCTACGAGACTATGATTAAGTCGCGTCACATGTTTACTCCAGGTTGTGGTGGGTAAGGCTCGGGAAGCTTGGTGGTAAAGATCCCGGAAATGTTTTAACATTTCAAGTGCAAACCATAATAGTGAGAACGTGGCGGTGCAGTGCGTCCCGGCCTGGCCAGCCGTGACCCATCAGCGGGAGAGCTTCAGCTTTAGTCGGTATATTTAGCACGTCAAGTGTACCGCCGCCCCGATTGCTGCGCTGTCAAAGCCACTGCCGGGGGGATCAAGTTTATACTTCCTTTGCTTCTGTTCTTTTACGGTATTACAAAAATCTGCCTGTGCATTATTTATACACTTCCTGTACTGTGAACCTGTTTAGTGCGTGAACCTTTTTTTTGTATTTGTTTACGGGTTGTTGTGAGATGGTAAAGCAGGCGATCGTTTTACCGCCAAATTAGTAGGGAAGTTTGTTTACCTGGTGGTGTGGGTCTCGCGTGCCAGAGACGGTGTAAACACGCGTGATATTCCTCTAAATAGATTCGTTTTTATCACTCGTACAGTCTAGGTGGAGTCTGCCAGGGCTTATGCTGACATAACGTGATAGCATTTATTGCCTGAGTGATCGTTAAACTGGTGTTAAGATAGGGAAGTGATGGAACAGGTGAGGGTGAGGCTGCCTTTAAAACATTAACCTGTGCCTCATCATCTCTTGGCAGCCAGCCTGATAGTGAGTGCTGGCAGGGCTATTTTAAGATGATAAATAAATTAACTATTATTTTTGTTGGTGATCTCGGAGGCAGGTAAGAAGGGGTGGACAGCAACACAGGTGGTGGAGGGGCCAGGCTATTGTGGTCCGCCAGATGAGTTGTGGAACTTTGTTTTGGTGGAGTTCACTGTGGCTCATAAACCAGTGAACTCAGAAGACTTTTCTTTACAAGAGAGCGAAAGGAAGTATTTGTCTCGTTTTTTCAGGAGAAAATTCTTTTGAGAGTTGCTGAATTTTTAAGAGAAAATTGTAATTAATTCTTGATTAAGTCGCCTGCTTGTGTTCGAAATAGTCGCTATTGATGCACTATTTAAAGTTAATTTCCTCATAATTTCATCAATTTATTAAATCCGAAGTTCTCAACAGAGAAACTGACGATTTGAAGAAGGGGTGACATCACAACCAAAGCGTCAGCAAGCCGTTCTCTCTGATATGTGAGCTGAGGGCCCCGGGCACTGACAAGAAGTTTATCTGTCTCTTGTAAGGAGGCTGCCAGTCTCTGGAACAGAATCTTATCTGACTGGAAAGTAATTTACAACTTTTGATATTTCTACGATCGTCCCCAAGACAATGCCAGCCGGTAAACCGGAGGACCAGTGTTGTCAGGACTGAACCAGTTTACTAAAGCTGCAGGGCTCGTGTTGAGAACCGGAAGACTAGAGAATAGTGCTGGCAGTGCGTCCAGGAGGAATAAAGGTAACCGATAATTTCTTGGGACAGGAAGGTGGGGGCTAGTGAGTGTTTAATTGACGTAACTAGACGTAACCGGCTTTGACTAGTCTGACTCAACGTTCAACTTGGTGTCGACGACGTATCCTCCGTGACGTTCAAAAACCTTCTGGCATCTTCTCACGGACCCCAAAATCATGGGTAGAGCGTGCGGGGAGGAACTCGGTGTGCGTGGTGGTGCTTTCCAGCATAACTTTAAAGTTGATGGTTCACATGCTGCCACACGCCAAGGATCGCCAATACTGCCAATAATGAATCATGTCAGCGAGTCAAACCTTTCTTATTAGACCAAATTAAAGTCGTGTCTGCGTGTTTTTTGCCCTGAATTCCACAGGTGCAGCAACAGCTGGAAGTGTGCCTGGCACCTTGTTGTGTACTCCCTTCTGCCAAGGATGTCAAGGACTGCCCCCAGACGCGCAAGTGTTAGTTACCCAGTGAGAAGTTCACACTGAGGCAAGCGGTGAACTCGCGCCTCCCAGGGCCCTGACGTAGCACTCCTACGTCCTGATCCCGTGCACCTCCTCACCCCTGTGACGCATCTACTGTTGTTTGGTTCAGAGGCTGTGTTGGCAAAATTAGGTATCTCGTTAATATTAAGTGACCATTTGAAAGATTCATAGTTGGCACCATTATTCCTATTGAAAATACTGTGTGTGTGTGTGTGTGTGTGTGTGTGTGTGTGTGTGTGTTGTTGAAGAAAACGTTTATAGTGTGTTTATGAGTCTGAAATTCAGTGTGTTGCCAAAATTGAACCCTGAACTTAAACATGCATAAAAATTCCTGTGTATTTTGGGGGAGATCTATGTCTCTCCAACACAGGAATTTTCGTTCTCATAGACATGACACTATAAACGACAGACACACACACACACACACACACACACACACACACACACACACACACACACACATACAGACATTGAAACCTCTAATAATGAACCCTTAACTAACACCCGCTAAGTGTATGAAAGTCAGAAATATGTATGCGAGGAACGTCTCTGTGAGCTCTCCTCTTTCCTCCCTCCCAGCATTATTTCTCCCTCTTCCTCCTCCATCCCAACACTTCTCTCAGTTTTTCCTCCTATTTCACCTCCATATTCCTCCCTAGTCATCACTCTTCTTTCTCTCCCTCCCCTCTTCCGCCTCTCACCCCTGCTGGAGCGTGGTGCCACCTGTATAAATGATACACATAGCCACTTAACATTCCCCCGCAGTGCGCCTCACCCACGCTGCCATTTGGGCCATTCAACAAGACAGTCTGGCAGTGCTCAAGGTGAATGCAAGATCATATTTTCTCTTATACAGCAACACCTCCAGTTAGCTGTCACCGTTGCTGGTCCGGTATAAAGTATTCCCAGCGAAATTATGTGACACTTTTGAGACAATTCACATAATTACTGTACATGTTCGTACCTTCAGTTTGTTATGTCACTCTAATAATGAAAACTGAAACATATGACGATTAGACATTTCAGTTTATTTCATCTGTAGATTAACCATTCTAATGCTAAACCAGCAGGGAGTAGGGTTAGTTTACTATAGGTTAGGTTAGGTTAGGCTATATTAAGTTAGTTTAGCATTGGGGGTGGTTAATCTTCAGGAGATATAAGCTGAGGTGTCTAATCTTCAGATAATCAACAAATGCCGTATTGTAAGTTAACCTGTTATCCCCCACAGCCACTTGACATGTTAACTCCGAGGAGGATAGTTAACTACTAATAACTAGAAATATCCACAATGACAAAGATATATGTTCGTGGAAGCATCGGGTGAAGGAGTTATGGTGAACGTTTGTCCAGAGTCGGAAAAAAAAATTATTTATGATAATTTTTGTCTCTTAAAATGTGCCAAGTAAAGGCATTTGATTAAGGTAGAATCTCGGTGCTATTTTCGTTGTTTTTTTTTATGCATTGACTTAAGTGGGGTGTGAGATAGGTGTGGTCTTATGTTGGGTCCTGTGAAGAGGAAGAGTGAACGTAAGAACCTTTCTGAACGAACCTTTGTGAATACGGAACCTGGTTTGCAGTTTACGACAGCCGAGAGAGAGAGAGAGAGAGAGAGAGAGAGAGAGAGAGAGAGAGCGAGAATGTGTTTGTCTATATGAGAGAGAGACAGAGAGACCTTGGCACCGGACACTGATACACAAATATAAGATGTACTGTACCTGCGACACGCTTGAGGGTTCCGTCTCACTGTCTGCCTGTCTCACTCTGTCTCTGTAATAATAATAATAATAATAATAAACAATAACAACAACAATAATAATAATAATAATAATAATAATAATAATAAACAATAATAATAATAATAAACAATAATAATAATAATAATAATAATAATAATAATAATAATAATAATAATACACTGCTACAATAAGAATGAATTGATTAAAGAAATATATCTAACTATATAAAGTGGACACAATAATAATTCCAGTAATAATAAGTTCCATGTTTACTTATGTACATATTTATGAATCTGTTTGTTACCTTTTATGTGCGACTGGGAGAATACACACACACACACACACACACACACACACACACACCTGCACTACCTGCACTACCTGCACTACCTGCACCACCTGTACTACCTGCACTACCTGCACCACCTGCACTACCTGCACCACCTGTACTACCTGTACTACCTGCACCACCTGCACTACCTGCACCACCTGTACCACCTGCACTACCTGCACTACCTGCACCACCTGTACTACCTGCACCACCTGTACTACCTGCACCACCTGTACTACCTGCACCACCTGCACCACCTGTACTACCTGCACCACCTGTACTACCTGCACCACCTGCACTACCTGCACTACCTGCACCACCTGCACTACCTGCACCACCTGTACTACCTGCACCACCTGCACCACCTGCACTACCTGCACCACCTGTACTACCTGCACCACCTGCACTACCTGCACCACCTGTACTACCTGTACTACCTGCACCACCTGCACTACCTGCACCACCTGTACCACCTGCACTACCTGCACTACCTGCACCACCTGCACTACCTGCACCACCTGTACTACCTGCACCACCTGTACTACCTGCACCACCTGTACTACCTGCACCACCTGTACTACCTGCACTACCTGCACCACCTGTACTACCTGCACCACCTGTACTACCTGCACCACCTGTACTACCTGCACCACCTGTATCACCTGCACTACCTGCACCACCTGCACTACCTGCACCACCTGCACTACCTGCACCACCTGCACTACCTGCACCACCTGCACTACCTGCACCACCTGTACTACCTGCACCACCTGCACTACCTGCACCACCTGTACTACCTGCACCACCTGTACTACCTGCACCACCTGTACTGCCTGCACCACCTGTACTACCTGCACCACCTGTACTGCTTGCATCCGGCCCTTGATGCACCACCTACACTCTCACCGTCACCATCCGCGTACAGGTAATGCTTCACCGCCGCCATTGGTGTAGAGGGGGAGCAAACAGCCGTCTGGTGAAGCCTTATGAGCGTGACCTTGCGGGGAGGAGAGAAATGCCAGACGCTGATGATTGCCCTTGCCAGTCATGTTTGTTTTTTTCTGGTCTTTGATAAACACGAGAGCCGTCAACACAGCCTGGCGTTATTCCTCTCCGTCTGGGTATGTCAGGTATATGATGGCCACGCCTGAGGAACGATGGCGAGTGGTATTCTTATCATAACAGTAATTTCAGCTTTTTTATATAGCCATTTACTATTTAGCGATCACTATATGTCTCGTAACACAAATATAATACTATATGCATGTGGTGTAGATGATGATGTTTACCGTCGGTCCGGTTCGTGAATTAGTGTTGAATGTGTGGAAGGAAGGTCATCAAACTTGGCAGGAAAATTAGTCCTTCCGTACCAAGAGCCTGGGCGAGTTAACACTGAGATGTACCTACGACCCGATTACTTCAGCCAGGGGACTAATAGAAGGCGCTCAGGGACATCTCGCGTGTTCGACTTTTAAATAAACCATCCACAGTGTGAGTCTTAAACCTTGTAGAAATCTCCCATAAGTGGTTAGGTCTTACTTTTACTTTGGTTAGTTTTGGTTATTTTATGTTAGGTCAGATCAAGTCAGGTCAGGTCAAGTTAGTTAATGTTATGTTAGGTCGTCTAACACTGAGTACGTAGAAGGTAACACGCTGAACCAAAGGCAACAAACTTTCTGTGACCAAACACAACGGTCACAGGTGCCAAAGACCGCAACACAAACAATGACATCTTTGGTCACTATACACCTTGTATGTTTTGTCATAACTGATTTAACCCAGCTGGCTACACTCAGTACTGCACCAGCTGGCAACACTCAGTACTACACCAGCTGGCTACACTCAGTACTACACCAGCTGGCTACACTCAGTACTACACCAGCTGGCAACACTCAGTACTGCACCAGCTGGCAACACTCAGTACTACACCAGCTGGCTACACTCAGTACTACACCAGCTAGCTACACTCAGTACTACACCAGCTAGCTACACTCAGTACTACACCAGCTGGCTACACTCAGTACTACACCAGCTAGCTACACTCAGTACTACACCAGCTAGCTACACTCAG
>CAUDMG010002476.1:707500-712500 GCA_958450375.1 Homarus gammarus
GACTAGTGCCTGCCTGTATTTGTCTTCTTGCTTCATATTCATCAACGAGATTTTTTCCTGGTTACAGTTTTAAGGGTTCCTTTTGACAGACCCAGATTGTATTCAACAGTGGCTTTGTTAGACGCGAGTTTGGCTCTGTCATGTTCACTGAGGCCAACTGATTGTGAATCCACAGCAGCTTGATCTTGACACCCCCATCAACAAGACACGCATGTTTGTGTCTGGCAGAGGGAGGATTGAGGATGTGAGTGGTGAGGGGGGGGGGGTGTTGAAGGAGAGAGAGAGGGGGGGGTGTTGAGGGAGAGAGAGAGGGGTGAGGATGGGAGGTGAAGGAATTGACACGTGCAATGTGTGTGTGTGTGATGAGAGTTGCTACCTCCTGGTACTGCTGACTTCAGATCCTCACCTCTCACACCCTTACATTTACACCTCTCACACTCTTACACTCGCACCTCTCACACTCTTACACTCGCACCTCTCACACTCTTTCACTCGCACCTCTCACACTCTTACACTCGCACCTCTCACACTCTTACACTCGCACCTCTCACACTCTTACACTCGCACCTCTCACACGCTATGGCATCAACATAAAGACCCGACCACTGTGCTCTTCATGTCAAGGAGGGATGGGGGGGGGGAGGGGGGAGGGAGGGGTGTGTTTACCTGCTTGTCCTCTGTGGCACCTCACCTGTCCTTGTGGCACCCCAAGAAGCTGGCACTAAGTGTGGCACTGGTTCCTCCTCCCACTCCTCCCACACAGTACCTTGAAGGGGACAAGCTAGGAGGTTGGTGGGGGTGATAAAGTAGGGCAGGATACGTGGGGAGGGATAGGATGGGTGGTGGGGAGGGGTAGCATGGGTGGTGGGGAGGGGTAGCATGGGTGGCGGGGAGGGAAAGAATGGGTTGTGGGGAGGGGAAGGGTGGGTGGTGGGGAGGGCCAGGATGGTGGTGGGGAGGGGTAGGATACGTGGTGAGGGGCAGTATGGGTGGTGAGGAGGGGCAGGATGGGTGGCGGAGAGGGAAAGAATGGGTTGTAGGGAAGGGAAGGATGGGTGGTGGGGAGGGGTAAGATGGGTTGTGGGGAGGGGAAGGGTGGGTGGTGGGGAGGGGAAGGATGAGCGGTGTGGCAAGGGGTAAGGATTAGTGAGGGAGGTGATGAGTGGGGTAAGTGGTCTGGAAGTAATGAGTGTTGAGTGGTGTGGAGGAGATGGGTGGTGGAGAGGGTGGTGTGGAGGTGATGAATAAGATGATTGTTTATGAGGGTGATGAGGGGGGATGAGTGGCCTGTAGGTGATGAATGGTCTGGGGGTGATGAGTGAGATGGGTGGGATGAGTAGTGCGGAGGTCAGGAGTGTGGATGAGTGGTCAGGAGTGGGAGGATGTAAGGAATGCGAGTGCTCGGTGTAGTCATGATCGCAATAGCTTTAGTGGATGTCGTTGAGTGTGTTGTGTTGTGGCAGCTCAGTGACCAGGGATGTAGACGTCGTTGTTAGTGCTCCGTCTATGTCAAGAGGTCATGTCAAGGGTTATTAATTTTTGTTTTGTTCCTGTGTGTGTCTGTAGTGGGTCTGTGGGTAGAATAGTTTAGTCTTTGAGTCTCTGAACTTAGGGATCGCACAAAATAATTCAGGTGTTTTGGTGTAATATTATTATACCCCCTTATTGTCATTGACTGATTTAGTGACTATACCTGTTGGTAGTTGAGATAACATACGAGGTTACACACACACACACATACGTTAAGACCTTCCAGTAAACGCACGTGTGTGTATTTATCATTAAAACAGTATTTATAACCCCTATCCTCACACCGCCCTTGCCAACTAGTGAGCCATTACTGCGTCTACAGGTAACATAATGACCACAGTTGACTTATTCTTAGCCTCTGACGACCACGCTAACGGGCCGGGTGCCAGGCTAAGCCAGTAGTGCCACGCCAAGGAACCAGTGCCACCCGTGAGCCAACCCTACTCAGTGCCACCGCCAACTCTCCTCCGCTGGCATAGAAAAAACCTCAGCTAATTGGCAGGTTTTGCGGTATTTTGTTGGCGTGAGGGTGAGGCACGCGCCGGCCTGGCATTGTTGGGCGATGCTTGGGGTGCCACCTCCACCAGCTGGCCCAGGTGGTGCTACGTGACCTGGCGAGCTGGTCTGCCCTGTGTGGTGACCTGATCACCTGATGACTTGGTTTTGTCCCCTCACCTCGTGTTCTGGCGAGCTGGTCTGCCCTGTATGGTGGTGATCATATGACTTCCTCCTGCCTCGCTCCCCCTCACCACATGTTCTGGTGAGGTAGTCCGGTCTTGATCACATCATAATGTGTTCCTCCAGCTGTGGGTCCAAGTGCCACTACGTGACCTGGCAAGTTGTGCAGGTTTTTGAGGTCACCTGCACTACCTGGGTCCCTCACCGCGCGGCCTGGCTCTTTGTTCTGGTCTTTATGATGACCTGACCATTTCATAACTTGAATTTTGAATTTATGACCTTCCACTCTGGTCTGGCTTGGTCTGCATGATGACCTGACCACTTGATGACGACCTTTGACCTCATGATCTACCAATCTGATCTGGATGATGACCTAATTACATAAAGACTTGTTCCCCTCTCTCAATTCGTGGCCTGGCTCCTTAATGTTGGTCTTACGGGCTGAATTTTACCTATATTAACTCTCACTGACTAACTAAATTTTCCTGATGATTGACCTAACCTAACCTAACCTCTCATGTAACTTTAGGTGAGATAGGCTCGGGTGTGTAAGTGAACTGATTAAGATATTGAACTGGCCTACGTATTCGTCTGACCTTTACAGAGGCTTGACCTATTTGGCGGGACGTAGAACATAAAGTTGGGGCAGGACAGGTTATGGGGACAGAGAGCAAGTAATTAGGGTGGGACAGGTAGATTGGACTGTACAGGTAAATGGGGGGCAGGATAGGGTAGAATTCTGAAAAACACGGGTAGTGGGTCCAGTACAGGTAATGGGAACAGCACAGGTAAGGGAGGGGGTAGGACAGGCAATCGGGGTAACACAGGTAGTGGGTCCGGTACAGGTAGTGGCAACAGCACAGGTAAGGGGATAGGACAGGTAGTGGTCCAGTACAGGTAGTGGGAATAACACAGGTAGTAGGGGCGGAAGGTAATGGCGGAACTAGCACGGTCATCTTGGTAGGTGTTTCATGGTGGATCAGTGAACAAGATGTTTTGGTGGGGCGAGTGTTCACGGCGGCACGTAGACCCGTGGCCCAGGTACTGCCAGCCACCCCCAGGGCACGGTGGGGGAGAATAAAGAGGGGAGAAGGAAGGGGTTAGGGAGAGGGGAGATAGAAGGGGTTAGTGAGAGGGGAGATAGAAGGGGTGGAGGGGAGATGTGGTGAGAAAAGGGAGGGGAGAGGGTGGGGACGAGTAGCCTTGGAAGGTAGAAGGGGATATGGAAAAAAAAAGGAGGGGAGAGGAGTGATAAAAGAGGCTAGATTTGAGATAGAGAAAAGGGGAAGATGGATAGGGAAGAGCGATTGGAGGGGAGAGGGGGGGGAGTAGGAATGGAGGGGACAGGGGAGGAGGAGGAGGAGGTAGATCGTACCATTACCCTGACCTAAAGGGGAGAGTGCTACTGCCTCTGACGTCACACTCGAGGTACAAGGTTGGGAGTGGGGAAAGTTGCCCTCCTCAGTGCCAGGAGGTGTTAGGATTACCTACATTATACCAGCCTCTTGTACCCACACTGTCAGGAGATGTGGGATGACCTCTATAATGGCAGCGAGAGACAAGGATCCTACCACACGTATTCGAGGATGGCCAGCCCCTTGGACCACCTCCATGTGAATTTATTTTAGGTGTAGAAGTTCCTGTCAACAAAATCCCAACCTGAATTATAAAGATGTATGACCCTGGAAGAACGGTCACTAGGTCAATCACACTGGCTAAACAATACCCCCTGAAACATAATCCACCAATCAAGGTTAACATTTACTGCTGGGTACACAAGGGCGATTATCGTAACTTACTCCAGGGATCGAACCCGGGCCACTTGCATCAGTAAATTATCCTGTAGCAAATTGTTGGATAAATTTAGCTGCATGTGGTGGGTAAGAGTTCCTGGGTCTTGGTGATATTAAAATAATTACTACTGTACTACTTATAAAAATACTACTACTACTACTACTACTTACTCCTTACTACTACAACTATACTACTACTACTACTACCTATAGCCACACCTTAAAATTAAATAATAATAATAATAATAATAATAATATATTTTTGTAATCTTAAGAATATTATTAATGGTAACAACAACAATATAATGAGAGAGAGAGAGAGAGAGAGAGAGAGAGAGAGAGAGAGAGAGAGCTGCCCTTTACACCATAACATCAGGAGTATAAACAAAGGGAAGAGGTTAAGGGAACACGTACCCCTGACCTCCCCTGCCTTCATTATGTCACAACATGCACGCCACCTAAGGGCAGGAGAAAATATTGAAGAGGGGGGACCTCCTGAACTTGTTTTGCACCCTTGTAACGTGGGGCAGGAGAAGGGGTAAAGGGCAAGAGTAAGGGGTAAAGGGCAAGAGTAAGGGGTAAAGGGCAGGAGTAAGGGGTAAAGGGCAGGAGTAAAGGGTAAAGGGCAAGAGTAAGGGGTAAAGGGCAAGAGTAAGGGGTAAAGGGCAGGAGTAAGGGGTTAAAGGGCAGGGATAAGGAGATGTGGTACAGTTGGGGACATTTCCGACTCGTACACTCCCTCCCCGTGAAGTGTGAGAGGCTAGAGTATCGACTTGTCATTCCAAAGACTCTGAAGTTACTCGGTGAGACTTGAGGTGCAAATGGCAGCCTTAGACCAGAATGTATTATAATAACTTGATATAATTTTATTAATTTTATGGTCTGGCAACGTTGATGCTTTATATAGTTAACTCCTTAACTCTCTCCCATCCCTATAGTCTCTGAAAACCATTACCCTCCACTTCCCTGCTCCCATCTCCTCCCTGCACTCATTAATGC